>JAIGNY010000800.1:1607500-1667500 GCA_020152595.1 Chiridota heheva | reverse complement strand
CATTCGGATCGCGCCGTAAAAACCGATTTTTAGAGTCATTTTTGGTGAGATTTTAAATGCAAAATACATTAAAACTAAGCCCCAATACAAACTGTTATTGAATCAATGGATCGATCTGTTTAAGGCAAACAAGACGACACAGTAAAATATTGAAGTAACGCTCAGGATGTAATAAACGTTGCAAAAAATTGTATACGAAGGAAAATGTAGATTTTGCATTAGCATTGCTTAAGCTCAAAATCTTTTAAAGGGATACTGATCTAAAAATGATTGGTGCAGAACATCTACGTCAGAAGAGTGATGCAGCATTGCCACTTTCTTATTTATTTTTCTGAATATAATTAAGAAATATGTAATTATTGAAAAAAATTCAAATTTAATCCCAGTTTCTTTTTCACTCTACTTTTCTTCTCTGCTTACATATTTAGTGATTTAAGTCACTAGATTTAAAAAATGTGTCAATAAAACAAAGAATTTTAAAGACTGAGGACACGCGAGATCCCCCATACAAATGTAGCTCTCATGAAGTTGACATGAGTTCGCAATTGGAACGTAAAGAAAGTCGTAATGTTGAGATGAGCTCGCAAGTGAAACCTAGAGGAAATTGTTCCACTTGTGAGATCATTTCAACATTACAGCTTCCTTCAGGTTCAACTTATAGGCTCATTTCGACATGACTTAAAGAAAGTCGTAATGTTGAAATGAGCTCCCAAGTGGAACCTAAAGGAAGTCATAATGTTGAACCGAGCTTGCAAGTGGAATTTTAAGGAAGTCGTAATGTTGAAATGAGCTCGCAAGTGGAACCTAAAGGAAGTCATAATGTTGAAATGAACTCGCAAGTGGGACCTAAAGGAAGTCCTAATGTTGAAATGAGCTCGCAAGTGGAACCTAAAGGAAGTCATAATGTTGAAATGAGCTTGCAAGTGGAACCTTAAGGAAGTCGTAATGTTAAAATGAGCTCGCAAGTGGAACCTAAAGGAAGTCGTAATGTTGAAATGAGCTCGCAAGTGGATCCTAAAGGAAGTCGTAATATTGAAATGAGCTGGCAAGTGGAACCTAAAGGAAGTCGTCATGTTGAAATGAGCTCGCAAGTGGAACCTAAAGGAAGTCGTAATGTAGAAATGAGCTCGCAAGTGGAACCTTGATGAGTTTGTGGTACCAAAAAAGAGCTTGTTTGCTTAATCTTTTGTTTGCTTTAACTTTGACAAGCTTACTACAAACAGGTATAAGCTCACCTTAAGCTGTTAAAGGGTTAGTTTAGGAGTCAAGAATGTTCATCTTATAAGAAAGAGGACTTCAAAGGAAACAAAATGGTCAAGAAAGCATTCAAAAATCTTATTCCGTAAAGGAGATAATCAAGTTTTGTCTTATCTGTGTAGAAATGACTGGTGTTGTAAGTCAATTAAAGTTGTAAAGTTGGCACTCTCATCCTAACATTCTTAACAATTGTTAATGTATTTTAAAGAAAGTTTATTTAAATTTTTACTATTTAAATCAGGTGCCTTTTTTGCATTATTTTCAGTGACTTTTTTGCATCATTTTCGTAGTGCAGGTCCCAAAAATGCTCTTTTACTCGGTCATCAATTTTGTATTGCCGGTCCATTTCGTATTGCTGGTCCATTTTTACTATATTTTTGTTAAATCGATATTGCTAGTTTCAAAATTGTATAATTTCTTACTGCAGATACCAACAAATCTGTCATACTGCAGGTATGGTTTTTGGTTGATGGGTTGCACACCCCTACCACTTTTAGTATGAAGTGCCCCCTCCCTCTCCTCCCCGTGCATACACTGCTTTTATATTCTCAGTTCTTTCGACACAAATCTAAAAAAAAACTTTATGAAATAAGATTTTGGAACACTTTCTAATCCCACTCCTTCCTTTATCCAGTCCTCTTCAATCACCCCAACCCTCTCTTAACACCTTTCCTCCTGTTTAGGATTCCGTTAGGTAAGTTTGCTGCGCTTGCATCAAGCATATTGTTATTCTTATTCATTGCGTTCCTTCCTTAAATTGTCCGTTTAGATTCATGTTTGAGCTTAGAATGCCTTTAAGTGTGTGTTACCCTTTGTTATTCAATAAAATGAACAGGAATGGGGGCAAAAAGAAACTTGCCCAAGTTTTCCAAAACTGCCATACCATTACCCTTTCTGGTAAGTGCTGTCGACCGGAGGTGATGTATTGATTGTGTCCAAGTTACCGGGAAAACACTTATTTTGTCTTCACACTTGTTTTGCTGCACCTAACAACTTTATTAAAATGCAGATTTTCGTTTCGTTTTGTCACTATTTTTAATCAGGTGAAAAAATAGTGGCCTGGGGCGCCTTTTTTTCTAAAGCTATGTGTTTGAACCGATCTCGATACGCTTATTAAGAAAATCTGAAGTATTGCTGTATGCTTTGAATTTTGAATTACGTTGAGAGTTTCTGTAAGATTTTATTTCGTCTTGGTGCGATAAAAACATGGCTTGTTTTTTGGATTAGTTGGAAATGCCATAGTTGCAGTTGATTTCTAAAACAGACAATCGTTAATGTAGTTCGGTCATAAGAGTGGTATGCTAAAAGTATAGAACATAATTTGTTTTGAATAAAGAAAAATGAAATGAATAAAACACTGGACAAGCCCCTTCCACTTCACTCCTGCTTTTTGTACACCTCACTGTACCCCACCCATCCCTTTATCCCTACCCCCAACCCTTCTCTGTCGAATACTCCATCGGTTGATTTCTACGACTTGCCTCGTCTGAATAACGCAGTCTGCTGCGCTTATTTTGTTATTCTCATCCATTCCTTTCCCACCCCTCCCCACACCTCATCCCACCCCTCCCCACACTCCCCACCCTCCCCACACCATCCTATCCCACCCTCATCCCTCCTCACACCTCATCCCACCCCTCCCCACACCTCATCCCACCCCTCCCCACACCTCATCCCACCCCTCCTCACACCTTATCCCACCCCTCCCACCCTCATCCCACCCCCTCCCACACCTCATCCCACCCTCCCCACACCTCATCCCACCCCTCCCACACCTCATCCCCCCCCCCCACACCTCATCCCACCCCTCCTCACCCTCATCCCACCCTCCCCACACCTCATCCCACCCCTCCTCCCACACCTCAACCCCCTCCTCCCACCCCTCCCCCACCCTCCCCACACCTCATCCCACCCCTCCTCCCCCACCCCTCCCCACACCTCATCCCCTCCTTACAATGTCTGTATAAGTTACTGGTTGAGTTTATGACTACCATTTTAATTGTGTTACTCTTTGTTATTCAATTAAATTTAAAATCACAGCAAAAACATACAATGTGCAAGTTTTGAAAATTGCTGTGCCATTACCTATTCTTGTAAATGTTGTTGACCGATGGTGATAATGCTTATGTCCAAGTTAGCAGGAAAATACTTACTTTAGCTTCCTAATTGTTGTGCTGCACCAACCAATTTAATTAAAATGCAGATTTTTGTTTCATTTTGTTACTATTTTTAATCAGGTGAAAAAATAGTGGCCTGGGGTGCCTTTTTTTTGAGGCTATGTGTTTGAACCGATCTCGATACGCTTATTAAGAAAATCTGAAGTATTGCTGTATGCTTTGAATTTTGAATTAGTTGAGAGTTTCTGTAAGATTTTATTTCGTCTTGGTGCGATAAAAACATGGCTTGTTTTTTGGATTAGTTTGAAATGCCATAGTTGCAGTTGATTTTTAAGACAGACAATCGTTTATGTTGTTCGGTCATAAGAGTGGTATGCTAAAAGTATAGAACATAATTTCTTATGAATAAAGAAAAATGAAATGACTGCTTGACACTGGACAAGCCCCTCCCCTTCACTCCTACTATAGACCTTTTTATATCGGAATCGGTAATTTCCAGAAATCTCATTTCAATAATGTCACATGGCCAAAATTCACGTGACCATAATGGACCAATCAAATTCAGGGGAATCCCAATGTCTGCACAATTTACTAGCGTAGGCAATGGGGTCAAGCCCATTAAAAATACAATTTCACACAATAATCAACAGTATATAGGGGCCTATAAGTACTTTACTGAGACTTAAATGGTAGAGTAATTTGGTTAGGAAATTCTATACCAAACAGAAAACTTTGTATAATCTGTATCCTCTCCATTCACACAATTTTTCTGATATGCAAAACTAGTTTTCTCATTCTTAGATAACAAGGGATTTACTGCTGAAAGTTCTGGATACTATTTTCACATTTTGTGCAATGAGGTCAACGGCACAATTCCATACCATTAGGCCCTCCGCACTGAACAACAACGTTTTCAAATTTGAACGATTTTGGCCAATTTTTGTCCTATTTTTGTGTTTCAAATGTGCACAAATATTTTTAATGTTTCGTAAATGTTGAGGGAATGTGAGCCCCAATGAACATACAATGTTCCGTTCATAAAAACAACATTTTAACGTGCACACTAGGCCTAGGGTCTACAACTACATGTATTGAATGTAACGTTAGTGTTATTTACATAACGTTAGGTAATGTTAGTGTTATTTACATTGGCTCCCTGTAGTCTATGGAATTAAATTCAAAGTTTTATGTTTTATCTTTAAGTGTCTGATAGGCAATTCACCTTATTATCTTATTGATTTGGTTTCCCTTTATTGTCCCAGTCGTTCCCTTCGTTCTGCGTCAGCAAATTAATTAACTGCCCCTCGTGTTAACAAAAGGTTTGGTGAGAGAATGTTTGCTTATGCTGGGCCAGTTCTCTGGAATGCCCTGCTCTATCATGTCAAGGGGAGCCCAATTATTAATTCATTTAAGAAGTCAGTAAAGACATTATTTTTTCGTAGTGCTTTCAATTTGGGTAATTAGACTGTCATTGGTTTATTTGCTTAGGAATTTACCCTGTTATGTTATTATGTTAAGTGTAACTATAGTTGCGCATTGAAACTTTGTTGTGATTGTGCGCTATATAAGTATACATATTATTATTATTATTATTATAAACGTACATGAAGCCAAGTTTTAACTTGAAATCTTACCAGTCGCGTATTCCTTAATTGAAACAGTCTGAGTGGAAGACCGTACGGATCCTCCTGGAATATGACAACGAAAAAACATTCCCATAACATCCCCAGGCAGAGCAGTTGAAACTTTGACGTAAATTTAGATCCTTTACGTGTGCATACAACACAAAGCCTATACATTTCACATAACGTTTACGTACGTCGTGCATGTAATGTTGTACTATTATGTACGTGCTTACAGGCTTATGAAGGTAATACGTGTGCTTATTGTTGTTGTTTACAATTTTCCCTGCAGCTGATTGGTTGGTTAGTAAAAGCGAAAATTCCCCGGCATTTTATTGGTTAAAGTACCCTGACATTTCACGTTCGGCTAAACTCGGTTTAAAAGGTATATTGTATACCCCACTGTACTGCACCCGTCCCATTATCCCAAATTCTGTAAGCTTTTATTTCGTCTTGGAGCAATAAAACCCAGCTTTGGTGTGTGGATTAGTTTGATTTGCCATTCTTGCAGTTTGTCACAAATTTATTACAATCTCTTGTGTTGTTTTATCATACTGTATGAATAAAAGTGGTGTGCACATCTTTTGGTACCTGGTAGTGGACAACTAGTTTTGTTTTATTTAAAAAGAGTAATTAATCATCTGCCAACAAAGTTGGATGGAGGTTATGTTTGTTTTGCCTTTGTCTGTTTGTTTGCCTGTTTGTCATGAACATATCTCAGTAACTGATGATTGGATTTTGATTAAATTTAATGTATGGTTTTGTTACTGCTGAAGGGAGAAGTGATTTAATTTTGGGACATAGAAACAGGGGTGGGGCAAAAATGGAGGGGTGGAGTAGAAATGGAGGGTGGAGCAGAAATGGGAGGGTGGAGTAGAAATGGAGGTGGAGTAGAAATGGAGGGTGGAGTAGAAATGGAGGGTGGAGTAGAAATGGAGGGGTGGAGTAGAAATGGAGGGGTGGAGTAGAAATGGAGGGGTGGAGCAGAAATGGGAGGGTGGAGTAGAAATGGAGAGGTGGAGTAGAAATGGAGAGGTGGAGTAGAAATGGAGGGGTGGAGTAGAAATGGAGGGGTGGAGTAGAAATGGAGGGGTGGAGTAGAAATGGAGGGGTGGAGTAGAAATAGAGGGGTGGAGTAGAAATGGAAGGGTGGAGTAGAAATGGAGGGTGGAGTAGAAATGGAGGGTGGAGTAGAAAATGGAGGGTGGAGTAGAAATGGAGGGGTGAAGTAGAAATGGAGGGGTGGAGTAGAAATGGAGGGGTGGAGTAAAAATGGAGGGGTAGAGTAGAAATGAAGGGGTGGAGTAGAAATGGAGGGGTGGAGTAGAAATAGAGGGGTGGAGTAGAAATAGAGGGGTACAAATATTGCAGTGGGAGATCTTTCAAGACTTAGGTAAAACTTTCCAATGGAATGTGCTGAACATTAAATTTACACCATGAAAGAAAATCTGTGCGATCAATTTTCTGGACTCAAAAAAAATTAAGCGAAGTGGACTCTGGTATTGAAGAAATAAAAACAATTGGTTTTGCCATTGAATGGAAAATGATGGAATGTAAATCTTCCTTGAAAGAACTCCAACAATGTACACTCAGCCTGAATAAAACTGAAAACAATGATATGGCCTTGGAAGAAATCAGTCAGAAGCAAAGGTTGCGTTTTTAATAAATAATGGTCATAACTTTGATTACGGTATTTTTTCATTTTTCTGCCAGACTGTACTAAGTATACTGCACTAAGCCTTACGTAAGTTAGGTTAGTACATGTATTTCTACTGACTAGCGATTGCAGGAAATTAATGAGTAGGCCCTAGGCCCCAGTTACATTACTCTTGGCCTAGCAGAATCAAAGTTTGCTTACCAAGTTGTAGCGTTGAAACATCCCAGATAACGATCCTTTTCACAAAACATATTTTAGGAATACCAATGTCAGTAAACATAATTAAGTAAATTAAAAAATAATATCCGCGTTATTCCAGTTTCCAATCAACAACTGCCATGTCCGCTGCTAATACACCATACACACATAACAGTACGTGCAGTGCATGTACAGTATAAACAACAAGCATTGCATAACATCGTTGTGCCCAAGTACATGGCCATACGCGTACTGTACTAGCAGCTATAAACCTGATACATATGCAATGCATAGGGAATAACAACAAAATAGAATAAATGGTAAAACATTTAGGTATTTGATCATATTTTGCTTATAATTGTAATATAAAACTCTTATTTTATAATGATTTGATGAACCAATTACTGTATATTAAGTATTTTGGTAAATTTTATACAAAATTTTTAGACGTAAGTTTATCAAACTGATATTAATTTTGTACGTCGGAATGATCATTTGGACGTAGATATGTACCAGTAATGTGTAAAAAACGGCCATTTCGGCATAAAACGCAAGCTTTGGTCTGAAGGTAATTAATACTAGTGATCAGAATGCAAATGATCACTACCGATCAAAAGTGAGAACGCAAATGATCACTACAGATCAAAAGTGAGAACGCAAATGATCACTACAGATCAAACGTGAGAAAGATGTTTTTTAAGGAATAAAACTTGGTGGGTCAAGGACGGGGAATGAACTGGGGGGTGACGGTATGCACGCCACAGTACTGAAACTATAGTTCTACTTGAAATTTTTTTGAAATTTTGCCAAAAGCCAGGCTTATATACCTTCTGACTTAAAATCCAGGATTGTGTACAAGAAGCAAAGTCAAGGCAGTTCCTAATTATGTAACCTTGCAATACTCCCATCAAATTTCACATCCTAGTGTGCACTGCAGTGCTACAGAGTGGTGAAACACATTCACATGTACTATTAAATATGTCTTTGAACTCTTCCAGTTAAAGAGGGAATTGCTTGACACGCCGCAGGTAATTCTGATACATACATGGAACTCCCAAATTGATAACAAACTCCATGTCATCCAGCCCACAATTCCGATCAAATTCACCATCAAGAACCTCTCTCGTATCGACAACGTTCATATTACCCGTCTTAGAATTGGTCACACCCACCTCACTCACTCCCACCTCCTTCTTGGCTCCCTTTAACCCCTCTGCAACAATTGCCACTGCACCCTCACAATGCATCACGTTCTCCTTGCTTGCCCCCTGTACAACCTTCCCAGAGCTTCCCTCGCTCCCCACAACTCAATTGCTGAGTTCTTGCAGAAAAATCCTCTGGATAAAATTATCTCCTTCCTTCATAATGCCTCCCTCTACAACCATATTTAATTCTCCTCTTCCACTCTCTACTTTGTTTGTGTTTCACCCATGCACCTCCCCTCTCGATCACAGCTTTCTGACCTTTTGTTCTTGAATTTCTCTCATTCTCCCCGTTTCCTTTCCTTTCTACCTCTAGATTGATCTGACCTCTCAGGCACAATTTGACCTTCGTTGTTGTGGTGCCGTTAAGCCCTCATCAAACAAACAAACAAACTGATACATACTGGTGACATCACTTCCACAACAGTTTCAAATTGATTAGCTTGTCAGTATATGTGCAAATATTTCGACCAATCAAAATGTTTAATTGTATTGTATATTTCTGTCCATGTTAACACGCTAAGGGTCCGTGTCACAAAGGTTTATGCGACCGTCACCTGACTGACAGGTGACCGGTCGCGGACGGAACCCGACCCCAAAATAGCACATTGAGTTGCCTAAAGAATCAACGTCAACATAAAAAAGACGTCCACGCATTCATTCTTAGTTTGCATACACTGAATGCATACGTGCTATGTGAGGTTTCTATGTTGATCTCGGTATGAACAGATGAATTGGGATTAACCTTGCTCTACCAGCACTTTTTGAAAATGTGCTCGGGAGGCGGAGTCAAAGATAGGGAACCTAAAACGGTGATAATATTGCCGCATGGTAGAGTAAGGGTTAATCAAGGGCTTTTTATTGAAGGGTCCTCTGTCTTCCAATCGGCAGAGCCGGGCTTATTCCGCTTCAGTGACCTGCTGGGCTGCCTATCGGGATCATGCTGTATATATTTTCGAGTTGACACACTTGTCGTGGGTTTATTAACCCTTACTCTACCAGCACTTTTTTATAAAATGCGCTCGGGAGGCAGAGTCAAAGATGGGGAACCCAAAACGGCGATATTTGCCAGTGGTAGAATAAGGGTTAACTCCGCGAAAGTTCAACAAAAGATAAATCTCTTTTGTTTGCCCCTGGTTTGTTGGTAAAATGATTGATTTTGTTTTGAATTTGACTTCCTAAAGTGAAAGGTGGCACATATAGTAAGTATAGGCTATATTATGTTACAAGTTCAATATGATGGTTTTCTTAAAACAGTGTACAGCAGGTCTTGCATCAAATCATGAATTGCATAAAAAAAAAAAACATACTGATCATTATGTCTTTACTCTTCTTTTTTTTTTTTTAAAGATTCCAACAGATAAATCCTCACCTTAATTATTAATATATTTAAATAGGGCATTCCTTTTTTCACAGAGCATGTTAATACATTTTCAAAAGCATTTGTTGTGTTTTTGTACCAAAGATAATTGGAAAATTGAACTAGCCTATAGCTGTTGGTGTGTCTTTTCTTTCCACAAAGTTTAGGCCTATTTTTAGTTCAACCCCCAAAAAAAACTCAAATTGTGGATTCATCAGACCCTGTAAAACAAAAAATGTTTGTTAATAGTTTATATCATGGGCCATATAGGGCCTAATTAAACTTCACAAGGAGTGGGGAAATGAAGCTCACCATTTTCACTGTAAAACTTTCATTACCATTGCCCAGGCTTATATTGAAATTCTTAAGCTGTCATTTACTGACCCAGAGCAGCGGGATATGGATTTTTGTTCAATATTTATATGCTCCCAAAATATTTCAATTTTGTTATCTCATGTTATTTTCTATTTTCCTTTTCTAGGCCTAGGCCTATGTCCAAGATATCTTTGGGAAAGGGTGATCCCAGTGATGGCACAAAAGGGCTAATCAGTTCACGAAATCAACTTTCCTTTCCCCCCACTCCCCTGAAAATGTTGTAAGGTCACAAATTGTGTCTAATGTATTTGCACATGAGAAAAAGCTATACCCCTCTTTTCCCCCTCATCAAAATCCTGGCGCCGCTTCTGCACGGGTTGTCGACAAGGTATAAGAATGCTGTATACAAATAAACAATGCAAATTCATAACATCAAATTTGCTTGCTGAAACTGGGTGGGCAACACCATGAAATACAACAAGATATAAAAATTATAACAAAATAAACATGGAGAAAAAAAAAAAGAGTTACATCACCCCCTTCCCCCGCTATCCTTGCCCCACCATCCCTTCCCGCCCCCTTCATATTGCATTCCGGTATAATCTCATTTACGTTCCGTACCTTCATTAAAACTGATATCTATGATCCCCTTATATAAACATCTTTCTTTTGGATATTATTTTGCTTGTGAAGTACAATTTCCTACTATAGTAATGCATACACTGGGACGTAAATGAAATGCTCTGAGCGAGCAACTCTCCCAAATGCCCAATCCCATCCAGGGACCCTGAAAATTTGTAAAGATGTCTAAAATATCCATCCGCTTTCTGAAAATGTACGGCTAATTTTCAAATCTTTTTTCTTTTTATGACTGTTTCCTTTGTTTTAAAATACTTACTGTGTGAATAAACAAGGGTGATAACAAATATTTACTTGTATATTTACTGGAGAGAATATTAATGATTTGATGCCAAATTTTTGGTTCTGTCGGTAATTGTGGGCAATTTAAACAGATTGATTTATTACTGTGTAAACTCCACATTTGTTCCTCGTCAATATGGGATGAATCAGTGATTATACAGAATGTAAATGGAAAGGATCATTAAAGGTAAAATACGACACAAAGTTTTCATTTCTATTTCAAACTCATAACAACATTTTTGAGCTTTGAATGCATGTGTATTTCTTTTTCAAAGATCCGATACATTATATTTCGTGAATCTTTATTTCTCTCGCGATAAACGTACCTATCATACATCGTACAGCGATTTAAGCATACCATGCACACTATAGCAGTTATAGTAGGCTTACAACAAGACGTGTTGTTAGCATAGAGTCATACATGAATCAATGGCCATGCTGCCTATTGTTGAAAAGGAAAACATTGATTGTATTTGCTTCTTTGAAAACAAAAATCAATCAATTCCGCGGTGAACGAACTTCTTTCATGATGAAAAGTTACTGACGCATCTAATCACTGAGGCGCATCATACCGTATGTGTACAATATAACAAGTATGTGTGTGAAGTGTATGGTTTATAAACTTGTCTGTGTTGTGTTGGTAAACATAACAAGTTGTGTGTCGCGTTTGGGTGTTTGGTTGGGTTGATGACCGGTCAGCCTTGGTCGTATGACCGGGCCATAAGACCTTTGTGACGCTGACCCTAACTGGCTTCTAGATTTTCTTTGTGTTTATTGTTGGAATGGTAGTGGGAGAGGGTGATGGGGGATTGATTGATTCAGAAAGCGGTTGTGGGGAAGATTGTAAAAATCTTTGTCAAATTCAGATGCTTTATTTTAATCTATTGAGGAAGAGTATATAACCACAATGAAGTTAAACTTTACATAAAACAATTAAGGGTGACATTAAGTCTGATACAATCATTATTTCCATATGATAGAGGATAATAATCTATTCTTAACCAACTACCTAAAACAGCTTGTCAAAATCTTATCCCTATCTCAAGTTATTCATGTTTGAAGCAGACACATGGAGTCTGCCATTTTGTTCAAATTTGTATTGAAATATTGTGCATGATGACATAGTTTCTTCAACAGGGATATAATCAATATAATGTATTTTTTATAAATGTGATTAAAGTTTTTATTTCAAAATGATGTGCCACAAAGTTTTAACAGATTTTTTGATAATTTCATGTGTACACAAAAATGTCCTTGACCCTTACACAAGATAAACAATTTTTCATTAGCTAGAAAACTTGAGGTAGATTATAAAGAAATACAAAGCATTCCAACATCCTGCTGGGCTGATTGATGACATCATAATATTCATGTTTTGAGATCAAAATGGCAGCTCCCATAGTACTATTAAAGTAGTAGTATTAAAGTTTTTAATAATACAAAAATGAGTTAGATTGCTTCGGGACTTATGAAACTTAGTCAGAAGATTTAATATTTTCAATTCTATTATAAGAAATAAGGATTATGTAAGACTTTGTCTCCTTTAATAGTGAGTCATTCAACAGATAACATCACAAATTATGCCATAAAATTGAAGAAGAAAAAAACATTTTAAGCATCAAATTTTAATGGATCTTGATGTCATTTACATCTTTGTTTCTGCTATATACATGATTTTCAGTAGATTCTAATACTTTATTTGTGCCACTTCTCGATGGAAGCCAATTTTATTTGTGCCACTTCTTAATGGAAACCTCTTTGCAGGATGCCATTTTCTGCTGTGACCTGAATGTGTTGTATCAGTGGCACAAAATTCTGTTTAAAGAATGTTTTGAACCATTTTGACATTTGAAACACAATGCAATGACGCCTCATCCATCAAAACATGATGTCAAAATATTCTTTGCATTTCCTGTCGCTTTGTGTACGTAATATTTTGTCACATGGCTGTACTTTGAATATCTGTCTCCTGTTTGACATGTGTGAAAGCATTTTCAGACATTGATTAGGCTTATTGGAGTCAATTGAAAAAGTTATAAAATGAAAAATTTCAAATAAATTTGGATGTAATTTTTTTGCTTTTTCTTTGCTCTTTTTATGATTGTCAAATGTTGTCTCTTAGTGCCATCTCTTACAGTTGAAGAGCTAGAGCTAAATTCTATCTGAGCCATTAGGCTCATTGAGCCGGTGCTCATCCCCGGTTTCCATGGCACAAACGGATGAGAGTACATGACTCTCCCTGGACGGGACACCAGTCCATCGCAGATTAACTCCCCAGCAGTGCTGGTGCTCATATTTTCATAGCTAAGTGGACTGAAGCAAGTAGAGTAAAGTGTCTTGCTCAAGTACACAATGCAGCGCTCACGACAAGAATCAAACTCGGTACCTCTCTAATACGAGCATGACTCCTTAACCACTGAGCCACGGCACCTCTTAACAATTGAAATTTATCGATAATAAGAAACATTTATGACTTAACTTCTTTAAATTCAACAGTCTTTTGTCTAGCGAAAACAATCCCGACTAGCTTTTACGCAACTTCTCATAGCTTGAAATTCATCTTTTCATGTTCTTTCCTTTTTTTTTTCACTTTTACTTCTTAATGCAAAGCACTACCTGATCTATATCAGGTAATTGTAAATTATATTTTTAAAATCCGTTTTTGATATCAATACACTGTCATACAAAGGAAAAAATGTGTCCGTGAAATAAAAATTCTATACCATTCTTATACCACCGTCGCAAATGCAGTCTCTTTTTAAGCCAATGCATGTTTATCAGAGTATGAATGAGACGGATATTGATTTTTTTATCGGAGAATTGAGCTTAGGTGTCGCCATTCTTATGAAGTTAATATGTTTGAGTTGCTGATACTATTGTGAGAATGCTACAGGTGGTGATTGGTAATTTCACCTCCCTAGTGTTAGTTCAATTAATAGTGGTAGTCACTGAAATTGTCATTGAGTTGTCAACTTGAAGACAAGTTTCAGTTTACGCAAACATGGGTGTTCGTAGATTGTGTATGATTAAGCGATGTAGAGGGATACAGTTTGGCATTTAGCTTCCGAAAAGGGTGACATATTGATTTCAGTTAAGGTTTCGCTTTATGGTTTTGACCTTAATTGAGAAGGCTATATTTGTTTGTGGGGTGTTGGCTGGGTGGGCCAGGTGGAAGTGGGGTGGGGATGAGAATGGTGTGTGGTGGGCCAGGTGGGAGTGGGGTGGGGATGAGAAGAGGGAATTCACACAATAGTGTTGTCCTACCACTGAACTAATCCTTAAAAGAATTAATTTCAGTGGTCAGACAGAAGTTGTATCTTTGTATGGTAAAAACAGACAAGTTACAAAACTGAAGAAACTTGGTTACCTTGTCCAGGAGATATTCCGGTCTAAAGCTGTCTTATATCTGTAGAAATGTCTGAAAAAGACTAACTGTGTAATCACATTCTCACCAAAGTCTGTGTAAATTATTGCATTTTTCCAGAGATTTTGTCACCCATAACCATTAGATTTGTCAGGACAGTACTAAATAAAACCTGAATGAATTTTGATAAAAATAGTTTCAAATAGTAAAAAGCTTTATTCCTTTTTTTTTTTTTTAAACAATATCACGTGAGGGTGTGTAATCACTCTTTAGCACTGTGCACACTAGGATTTGAAATTTATTGGAAGGGGGAGGGGGCATTATTGATTTCATCATCTATGCTGAGGTTCACATGTCATGTGCCAAAGCAATAGCAACACTCCTCCCCTTATAATAATTTTCTTATAAAAGGGGGAATCTGGCTGTCCCCCTCACAGATGTGAAGACTGTACAGTAGACTTGATACACAAGTCATTTTTTTTAATACAAATTTGTTACAACTTTAAACAAGATTAAACATTTAGGTTGAGTGGTCAAGCAAGTCCATCTTATATGAAAGATGACTTCAATAGAAACACAATTGTGAAGAAAGCATTCAAAAATCTTATTCCATTAATGAGATATTCCAGTTTAAAGCTCTGTATCATTTGGTTAGAAACGACTGAAATCAGACTAGTGCCCTCTCATTATGTAGATAATTCAGTTTAAAGCTCTGTATCATTTGGTTAGAAACGACTGAAATCAGACTAGTGCCCTCTCATTATGTAGATAATTCAGTTTAAAGCTCTGTATCATTTGGTTAGAAACGACTGAAATCAGACTAGTGCCCTCTCATTATGTTTTCCTGCAATCTTGTGGCTTAAAAACAGTTGGATATGTCTGAAAAGTAGTAAACCAGAATCTAGGGTAATTATAATTCACTACCTGAAGAATGTTTGAGGAAAAATTATGAGAAATTTGTTTGTTTTTTATTTTATTTTTTTAAATCTGTAAATTTCATTAACAATTAAAAGTGAGAATGAGGGCACCAAACTTCCATAGTAAACTTACTACACCAGTCATTTCTACGCAGATAAGACAGAGCTTGAATAGCTACGTAATGGAATCAGGTATTAAAATAATTTCTTCACCATTTTGTGTATTCATATTTGATACTTTTATTTTGATATATTTAATAGATGACAATAAAAAAAACAGATTGGTGAAAAAACACAAGTTAATATCTTATTCCTACAAGAACGTTATTGATTTTTAAAGATTTTGCTTGTCTGCGTAGAAGAGATTGTTGGTCTGAGTGTAAGTCGTCATTATGATGTCATCACAGCACTTCTGTACTATTCGTTATATATTTCTTTCAAAACTAATTTTGTATTTTGTAAATGATTGTGAACATTTTTCCATCAAAAATTATTAGTGATAGTGTAGAATAAAATTAACAATATGTTTTCCAATCTGTTCTTGTAACTTATATTTGAATTATGAAAAACTGGTAATTAATTTTAAAAGAAGTACATAAAGATTTGTAGTGGAAGTTCTGTGATGACATCATCAGACCTGCCAACTAGTACGATTTTGCCGTATTTAATACAGGAAAATGTTGAAAATACGATTGTCCGTTTTTTGGCACCAGAATATGATTTGTTTATTCTTATTTTATTTCATTTTTTTTTTTTTACTCATACCTTTTATGCTCTGTTGGCGTTCATGTCCTCTTGTAGGATTGATTTTGCCTACTTAACCGATTCAGATTCGTACAATAAGAGAAATTGAAAGTACAGTGGTAATTTTTTTTCAGCCACAGTAAACCTTTGTTTTGTACATTTTGTTTGAAGAGTACAGTTTTTTTTATCAAAAATACAACTTTTGTAGTTCCAGAATACAGTTTGGTGATCCCAAAGGTTGGCAGGTCTGCATCATAATGATGACGTAGAATCAGTTCAAAAGTTATTTTTATGCGGGCAAGAAAAATCTTTAATATGCATTAACTTCTAGGAATAAGATACTTACTTGGTTGGGAACATTTTTTTCTTCACAAATTATTAAGAATAGTGTAGAATAAAATTTACGACAATGTTTTCCAATCTCTTCTTGTAACTTATATTTGAATTATGAAAAATTGGCGATTACTTTTTAAAGAAATAAATAAAGATTAGCACAGAAAGTGCTATGATGACATAATGATAACTTACTACAAAAGTTAATTGTTATGCAGGCAAATAAAATCTTCCAAATTCAATAACGTCGTCTAGGAATGAGATATCAACGTTTTTTTTTTTTTTTTTTTTACGAGTCTCTTTCTTAAAGGATAGGTTCAGTGGTCAAGCATGTCCATCTTATATGAAAGAGGACTTCAAAAGAAACAAAATGGTGAAGAAAGCATTTAAATATCTTATTCCATGAATGAGATGTTAAAGTTTAAAGCTCTGTCTTATCTGTGTAGAAATGACTGGTGTAGTAAGTCTACTATGGAAAGTTGGTGTCCTCATCCTCACATTCTTAGCAATTGTTAATGTATTTTAAAGAAAGTTTATTTACATTTTTTACTATTTAGATTATTTTTCCTCGAACTTTCAGGTGGTACATTATAAATACCCTTACTAGAGTCAGTTTCACTACTTTTTTGACACATCCCATGTTTTTTAAGCCTCAAAATTGCAGGACAAAATATGATAGAATTCATAAAGACTGAGTAATCGGAGGCTGTGACATCACAACTAGTCTGATTTTAGTCATTTCTACACAAATGATACCAAACTGTAAGCTTTGATATCTCCTTAATGGAATAAGATTTTTGAATGGTTTCTTAATTAATTTGTTTCTTTTGAAGTTCTTGTTCATATAAGATAGATTTGCTTGACCACTGAACTTATCCTTTACATTTATCTTTTTCAGATACATCAGAACGAAATTCCTTGGGAATATTTATTTCTTTGTATTGTTTGTCTTTGTGTTCTCTATCATACAATATAGACATGTTTGACCACTGAACTTTGACCTATAAAACTTCCACATAGATTTACATTAGAAAATGGTGAACTCATCGCACAATTAATGACATCACAAATTTGCATATTTTTTGCATAAATTAGGACAGCCTATGCAAAAAGCAGACCCAAATGATTGGATCATTTATTACATGTGTATTGTTTTCAGTTATCGTATTTGATGTAATTAGTGCCCGTAGGAAAATAAAATTGAACCACTTTTTATTAAGTTTCTTCCTGATAAGCGTCCATGCTTGAGGGCCGCGTACAGTGTGCTATTCGAACTGCATTCTACATTGCGTGGACTAATTATATACTAGCCCCACAATAACCATCACAAAAACATCGTGAGCGTCACATGCAAAGTAAGCAAAGAATGTAACAAAAGTATAGCATTTTGAGTCTTTAAATTAATCAAATGATTTATGTTATCAGTCAAAAAATGTTGGGTTGGTGCTTATTAGTGCAGAGGCACTTAATACGTCGAATGCAGTACTTTCCATAGCTTCAGTAAAATTGCCTGCCCTCATAAAAAAAAGGAGGAAAAAAAGAAAGGACAAAAAAAACAACAAAAAAAACAAAAAACAAGAAAAGAAAAGTTTAAACCCCGCATGTAATCCATATCTAGGCCAGATCTGGTATGCATATCAAATCCAGATCTGGATTTGATATTGATGCCAGATCTGACCACTTAAAGAATTGGGCAGATGTAACTTAATATCAAAGATTAATGTTGAGACAAGTGTTTATATGTATACGCATTTAATGCATTGGGCAAATGCCATTGGCACAGGTGGTGGAATGGCCTGACTTTAAGATGGCCATTTGTGAGTGCAAAGTACTTTAAACAGTGCATTAAATGCATATATAAACATGATGCCAAAAGTATGAAAATAAATCTTTTTATCAAATTTCCGTGTAAGATTGATTGCATGAAAAACAACTAAAAACACTGAAAAACGAAAAAAAGTTTACATGTATTTTTTTGCTTGAATAAAACATTCTCCTGTTCTAAAAATGGAATAAAGCAAATAATTAAGGTTGTGCATTACCGGGAATTAATGCACGGGTCATGACAATGTAAATAAATACTCCATACATAAAACTTAATATAAACTTTATTTCTATATCAAATGAGCATTTAATCAAGTTTATTTCTGGTTTGATTTGATCAAACTTGACCCCATGCAGATCAATTTTTGTCAGGGATGTTCTCTGACAGACCCATTGTAACCTTTTTTCCCCCATTTTCTGCTGAAATTTGGCAACATAATATTTGCATCAAACCATGGGCAAGCAATAAAATCACCGGAGTTTTTCAAGCATTCAGTTTCTACTAGTGTGCTAGTATTACATACCTCGTACTTGATTATTTCTCAGTGGTGTGTAATTTTAATACTTTCGAATGCAAAAAGCGAGTAAAAATGTTATGGGATCATTTATAAAGCATGATATTTTCATTGATATTTTAGCTTCCGTGAGTAATTTTCTGAAAGACCCTTTGTAACCTTTTTTTATTTCATTTTCTGCTGAAATTTGAAATCTGGCAACATTACTGTATTTGCATTAAAACAGATTTTTTTTCTTCATGTGTTCAATTTCATCCTGTGTGTTATTATTACCTACCTTTATTTCTCAGCGGTGTGCAATTTCGATATTTTCTATCACCCAAGTGGATGACAAAGATATCCATGAGTGCCCTAAAGAGGCCACATTTTTAATGTTTATTTGAATCGACAGAAATGTTTTTTGCACTTCATTTGTTCCGTGAAGAGCGCATGACAATCAGCCTAGGGGGATTTACAGAAAATTGATAACTCACGAAATCTCCAGGCTGTGTAAATTGGATAGCCAGTGGCAACCGTTATAATCTTGGAGTATTTTCATGCCATTGGGGACGAGATGTTTCTCAAGAGGGAGAGGTAGAATATGAAGAAAGAAGGGAGGAGAAGTTGCTTATGAGATTTTGTTTTTTGAGTAAATAACGAACGTGGTAGTTTGTCAGGTGTAGCCGGAAAGGTAATCAGGTTCTTGGGAAATTGTTCATGTAGCGGAGGAATTTTTTTGGGCCGGTGGATATACAGTATGTTATTTTACAGGATTAATTCACGCAAGAAGGTTGTAGCTACCTATGTTGTGTTGTAAGATAATTTTGATAAGTATATAATGTGTGTATATTGTTTCAATGATTTCTCTCGAAGATAGGGGGGTGGGATTAAAACCTTTTGATTATGACCCTTTGTGTCATATTCATGTTTGTTTGGGTTAAAAAACATCTATTATTTTACAACATTAATTCACACAAAAAGGTCATAACTACCCGTGTTCTGTTGTAAGATGATCAGATTGATATGAAATGTGAGCTAAGTTTTTTTGAGGAATCTTTTTCAAGATTTTTGACACATGATTACGAACCTTGTGAACCTCAAAATTCATTTTTAAGCTTTTGTCTTTCATTATGAACCTTTTGTTGTTCATTGTGAGCCTTTTTTCATTCATTATTAACCTTTTTGTCTTTCATTGTGAACCTTTTTGTTTTTAGTATGAACCTTTGTCTTTCAGTATGAACCTTTTTTGTCTTTCATTATGAACCTTTTGTCTTTCATTGTGAGCCTTTTGTCTTTTATTATGAACCCTTTCTTTCAATATAGACCTTTTGTCTTTCATTCTGAAACATTTGTCTTTCATTCTGAAACATTTGTCTTTCACTATGAACCTTTTTTTCATTATAAACCTGTTTTGTCTTTTCATATGAACCTTTTGTCTTTCATTATGAACCTTTTGTCTTTCATTATGAATGATTTTGTCTTTCGTTATGCATCTTTTTGTCTTTCGTTATGCATCTTTTTGTCTTTCGTTATAAATCTTTTTGTCTTTCAGTATGAACCTTTTGTCTTACATTATGAACCTTTTTGTCTTTCATTAAAAACCTTTTGGTCTTTCATTATGAACCTTTTTGTTATATTCATGTCATATTCATGTCTTAGGATCTTTTGTTAAACTCATGAACTTACCCTAACAAAATTTACTGCTCAATTTTAAATCATTTTTTTAATTTGTTCTAAATCACAGAGATTGTCCGGAATGCAACATCTTGTGCCTTGGAACATATGACAAAAACCGAGTTTATAACGGCAGGGCAGACAAAGTAAGTGACACGGGATTAAACTGTACCTGCTGACATTGTCAAGCTTTTTCAGTCTACTCCTTGAATTACTTTGAATAAATTCAAAACGTTTCTTGTTCATTTCTAGGTACTACAAAGAGCGCAGAATTCTTAGCAGAATCATGAAAAATAAGTGATTTGGTGTGATTGTGCCACGTTTATACGTTTTTGGGGAATAAAACCAAAACTTTTTAAAAGGATTATCTTTTTTATGAGCTTTTATCAAAAGTTACAACAGCTCAAATTCTACTTCAGCTCGTGCCATGAACGCCTTTTGTACACTTTAGTGTGCTGTAACACCTTTGATGCTTTTCATGCATAGAACCTAGGCTGTAATGCTCTTCCTCAGTCAATATCTGCCAACTATACTTTTCAATTATGCCCCAATTTCATACATGGAAAAGTAATTTGCAAAATAAGTATCTTACAAAATGGTGCTTTTTTTTTTCTTCAGAAGAAAAACCAATTACAGGGTACTTCAATTTATGACAAGACAGATCGTGTGTAACCACATAACACTTTGCTTTACACTGTGAAGATGGCAGTGCAGTAGTAAGGGTGTTGAGCTGGACATATGCAATAATTTGCTGTATTTTTCATTTGTAAATTTTTTGTAGATGTAATTAATTCCTCTGTATAGTTGGTGTGATGTATACTCTGCTTTAGTTGATAGATATAAATAGAGTACATTTTATATTATCTCCAGTGTAGTGTTTTTTGAGTTCTGAATAATCAAAGATTTAACAAAATTGTAAAATGAATGCAAAAGTTTTGATGTATAAAAGAGAAGAACAACTCACAACCTTTAATATAAATTTTTAATTTCTGTCCTAAATTTCAGTCACTAAAAATCATTAGACTGTATTCTCCTGCTAAATTTTGATTGGGGGTATGGACAATCAAAACCTCTTGGCCATATGCAACTGCTCCCATTCAACTTATGTTGGTGAAGGATTGAAAAAGAATTAACATAAGGAAATCCATAGGTGTTCTTGTTGTGATGTCACAATAATACAATAAAATTTGCATAATATATTACAATAAGGTTCTAAAATTAAAAATGCTGTAATAAAAAGGGTCAATATTTAACCAAATTTCATGCCTTAAAATTTCAAATTTGATGGGAACCCAATATCAAATTTTGTGCTGTTTGGACATGGGAACCCGTCGGAATTACCTATTTTGGGGTTCCATGAAAAATTCCCAGAACCAATTTAAATTCTAATAATTTCAACAAAAGAAAATTACTCAGAATCAACAGGTGCAAAAGCATGTATTGTTGCAAACATTTTGCTAGTAACAAGAAGCTTCATGACACATTGACAGGTGCAAATACAAGTAAGTTTTCAAATAGTACCAAGATAATAACAAATAAGAAAATTACACATTGACAGGTGCAAATACAAGCAAGTTTTCAAATAGTACCAAGATAATAACAAATAAGAAAATTACACATTGACAGGTGCAAATACAAGCAGGTTTTCAAATAGTACCAAGATAATAACAAATAAGAAAATTACACATTGACAGGTGCAAATACAAGTAAGTTTTCAAATAGTACCAAGATAATAACAAATAAGAAAATTACACATTGACAGGTGCAAATACAAGCAAGTTTTCAAATAGTACCAAGATAATAACAAATAAGAAAATTACACATTGACAGGTGCAAATACAAGTAAGTTTTCAAATAGTACCAAGATAATAACAAATAAGAAAATTACACATTGACAGGTGCAAATACAAGCAAGTTTTCAAATAGTACCAAGATAATAACAAATAAGAAAATTACACATTGACAGGTGCAAATACAAGTAAATCTTCATATACTAACAAGATAATAACAAATAAGAAAGTTACACATTGACGGGTTCAAATACAAGTAAGTTTTCAAATAGTACCAAGATAATAACAAATAAGAAAATTACACATTGACAGGTGCAAATACAAGTAAGTTTTTAAATTGTACCAAGATAATAACAAATAAGAAAATTACACATTGACAGGTACAAATACAAGTTAATCTTCATATGATGACAAGATAATAACAAAATTACATATTGACAGGTGCAAATACAAGTAAATCTTCAAATAGTAACAAGATAGTAACAAATAAGAAAATTACACATTGACAGGTGCAAATACAAGTAAATCTTCAAATAATAACAAAATAGTAACAAATAAAGAAATTACACATTGACAGGTGCAAATACAAGTAAATCTTCAAATAGTAACAAATAGGAAAATTACATATTGACAGGTGCAAATACAAGTAAATCTTCAAATAAGGGTGTTTCAGCTGACGTCATGAGGTCATATGACTTTGTTTACATCGCCATTTTGTAGGGAAAACCACTGTCCTCTGCTGTATACTTAATTAGACTTACGTACATTTGCATTTTGTTATATAAGATTATTTTTGTAAGATGATTATGCCTGAATCTTGCTGTTCCGTTGGTTGCATTACTAAATGTGTGCGGGTGAATAAAAAGACATTTTCTCAATTTCCATCTGATCCTGATCGATGTTTAAAGTGGGTTTCTGCTGTACACCATTACACATGGATGGCTTTCAACCTAGGGTACACACTAGGATTTGCATTGAGCACTTTATATCAGGTATGTAGGCTTTGTCTGAGTATAACGAACAATCAGCTGGCGATAACGTGTAAGTTACTCTTTGTATACCTGGTGAATATATAAAACTTAAGGAAAGTATGAAGTAAAATCGTAAGGGAACATAAATTGTAATTAGTAAAATTTGCTGAACTTGTAGGTTAGCATGTAACATGTTTGTTGTATGTGTGATGTGACTGAGCTTTGTGAAGACATGTGAAATGCAACGATGCATGCCGCTGCCCTGCAAAATGGCTTCCAGATGAGTTGGAGTCACATGATGAAATTTCTCTATAGTAACCAGATGGTAACAAATAGTGATTTTAGGGATTTTACTAAATGTGTACACGCCAAGAAAGCGAGCATGTATCGTTTACACGCGTTTAGTACCGTAAATTTCAGAAGTACACCAAAATTGTTCCAATTTAAGATGCTAAGTCAAAAAAAGAAAAAATTTTCAAAAAAAAATTACACAACTAGTATGACAAACGTACTGACTCCATTGCCCAAATAGACGTTGGAATTTTGCTATCCAAAACGAGAAAAGTTTATTTCTACAGTATAAATCATCATTTTTATGAAAAATGTGCATGGAAATTTGGTTTAGAAAGAACAGAAAAATTTGCTTCAATGCTATTTTATCTTAATATCGCATATCTTTTTTGCCGTGCTTGTTAGGGCTTTCAGTAAAAATCTTGCATATTGTGATACCTCGGCGCCTCGCCATATTCAATTTTACAACTACGCAACCACTCCGGAAATACAGTTCATATCATTCCTCTGGTAAAATTGCTGTTATCTTTTCACTGCCTGCTGAATTTTAGCTCTGTTTAAATCTTTTTTATTCTTTTATTTTGCAATTTTTGTTTTCATTTTTTGCAAAATTTATTTGACTCATTAGGTAATATTTACATGTAAATGTACTGATTTAAGTATTTTACCCGTGTATTTCTTGGTCAATTTTACAGCTTGTAAAACGGGTCTTGATCAAAGCTTAACGTTTTGTTATTCACATCCACTGTCAAGAATGTTTACTGTTGCACATCGCAGTGCGTATCGGAAGTTTATAGTCAGATTTTCGGCAGAATCAAAAGTGAATTTTGTATTTCTTATGCATGGGAAAGGAATTTTCGTTTGGTGGTTTTAATATCACGGTACTGACACCTTACCGGTACCGACACGTTACCGGTGCCGACACCTTACCGGTGCCGACACGTTACCGGTGCCGACACGTTACTGGTGCCGACACGTTACCGGTGCTGACACGTTATTGGTGCCGACACGTTACCGGTGCCGACACGTTACCGGTGCCGACACGTTACCGGTGCCGACACGCTACCGGTGCCGACACGCTACAGGTGCCGACACGTTACTGGTGCCGACACGATCGGTAGTGACATACCGACACGTTACCGGTACCGACACGCTACCGGTACCGACACGCTACCGGTACCGACACGTTACCGGTACCGACACGTTACCAGTACTGACACGTTACCGGTACCGACACGTTACCGGTACCGACACGTTACCCCGTTACCGGTACCGACACGTTACCGGTACCGACACGTTACCAATACCGACACGTTACCAATACCGACACGTTTCCGGAAACGATTATTACCGTAAAATTTTGAGGCTTGATTTTGATTAAACCAAACCCTTTTGCTGTTTTTATGGTTTAAGGATATATTCTCCCAGTTACACTCAAAATGTTCTTTTTTTTTGTAAATTGTTTGATACTGCTTTTAGTTTGAAGAATTTTTTGGTGTTAATGGTTTTTTTATAATAGGGCAAAATTTCTTGAAGAGTTTTGGGATCATTTTCACCCCTCCCCTGCCCTCCCCCCCTCCCCTTCTCTCCCCTCCCCTCCTCTCCCTCCCCACCCTCCCTCCCTTCCCCCCTCCCTCTCCCCCCCACTCCCCTCCCCCTCCCCTCCCCCCCCACTCCCTCCCCTCCCCACCCCCTCCCCACCCTCCCCACCTCCTCCCCCTTTCCACCTCCCCCCCTCCCCTCCCAACTCCCCTCCCCTCCCCCCCCTCCCCAACAATAAAATACTGTCTCATCACATTAAGAATAGAGTTTATCATGCTGGGAATATGCAATAAAGTCTACATGTGTTTCATTTGATTTTTTTTGTTTGAAACATCTGTTCTAAATATACATAAGTACATACATGTTGTTTATACATGTAGACTATTGTAAATAAAGTGCATGTTATATATTATCTATCTATTATATTTCTATAGATTATAAGCTCCAATTTCATAATTACCTCCGCGCCAACGATAACTTGGAGGTTATATTTTTGCCTCTGTTTGTTTGTTCGTTTGTCTGTCATCAAGATATCTCAAGAACTGATGATTGGATTTCGATTACATTTAGTGTGTGGTTTTGTTACTGTTTATGGAAGAAGTGATTACAGTTTCAGACATATTGGAACATATTGAAGGGGTACAAATGGGGAGGGGGTGGGGACATGTTTTTACCTCTGTTTATCTGCCATCAAGATATCTCAAGAACTGATGATTGGATTTGTATTACATTTGGTGTTTGGTTTGTTTACTGCTTACGGAAGAAGTTATTAAAATTTGAGACATATTGGGACAGGCAAAGGGTGAAAATGGGGACATGCTTTTTCCTGTTTGTCTGTCATCAAGATATCTGAAGAACTGAGAATTGGATTTGGATTAAATTTGGTGTTTGGTTTTGTTACTGCTTATGGAAGAAGTGTTTACAATTTTTGACTAATTGGAATGATTTAGGATGAGATCTGTCAAGACCTAAGTTGTCAACACTAAGTTGAAGCTTTCCAATGGAATGTGCGGAATGTGCTGAACAACGACTTTGCACTCTGAATGAAGATCCAAACAATCAAGTTTTCTCTGGAATCAAAGAAAATGAAACAATGACTGGAAGATGATGGAATGTGAATCCTGACTGAATAGAGCTCAAACAATGATGCTTCACTTGATATAATCTTCAAGTGTTCAGATTGCAAATAGCCATTACAGATCAAAATCTTGGTCAGCCTAGGATTCTGAGGTAGATTATATTAGGTATGGAGATCAAATGAACTCTATACAAATTATTCTAGGCATGTTGGAAGTGCAATGGGGTGGAGTATGCGCTCTAGAGAGTTCTAATATTCTAGTTTCTCATGTAAATCTATGACGCAATACCCTTTGTATTTTAAGTAATTTCATTACTCATGACCGCTGGCAAACCTCATGGAATTCCCAAATTGATAACAAACTCCATGTCATCCAGCCCACAATTCCAATCAAATCCACCATCAACAACCTCTCTCGTATCGACAATGCTCATATTACCTGTCTTAAAATTGGTCACACCCACCTCACTCACTCCCACCTCCTTATTGGCTCCCCCAACCCCTCTGCAACAATTGCCACTGCACCCTCACAATCCATCATCTTCTCCTTGCTTGCCCTCTGTACAACCTTCCCAGAGCTTTCCTCGCTCCCCACAACTCAATTGCTGAGTCCTTCCAGAAAAAACCTTCCGATAAAATTATCTCCTTCCTTCATCATGCTTCCCTCTACAACCATATTTAATTCTCCTCTTCCACCCCCTCTCTCTACTTTGTTTTTGTTTCAACCATGCACCTCCTCTCACGATCACAGCTTTCTGACCTTTTGTTCTTGAATTTCTCTCATTCACCCTCTGTTTCCTTTCTTTCCTACCTCTAGAATGATCTGACCTCTCAGGCAATTGACCCTCTGACCTCATCAAACAAACAAACTCTTTTGATTGTTGACAAAAACTCTTTGAAGGAGCATAAGTTTTTGGATCCTTACTATGATGCCCCCTCCCGGGGGGTACCTCCATATGTGAGGTATATATGTATGTATGTGCTGCCTGAGCAGGTGCATTTTTTGCATCATTTTCAAAGTGCGGGTGTCCTTTTTTCATCATTTTCACACCGCTGGTCCAATTTTACAATATTTTAATTGAATATCAATACTGCAGGTATCAAAATCGATTTTTTGTTTTTCCTTTTCACACTGGATATCAAAATTGTATAATTTCATGCTGCAGGTACCTAAAATTCTGTCATACTGCAGGTATGGTTTTCGGTTGATGAGCTGCACACCCCTATCACTTTTAGTATGAAGACCCTCCCCCATCCTCCCTGGGCCTCTCTTCAATCAACTTCTAACCCTAAAAGGCTTTCTCATTACATTGGAAAGATAGTTTATCATGCTGGGAATATGCAATAAATCTACAGGTTTTTCATTTATACATTTTCTTATACATCTTTTGTTTCAAAATATACATGATTAAACCAGAGCTGTTTATTGTAGGCCTTTTGTTTATACAGGTAGACTGGTGTAAATAAGACACATCGTATGTAATTTCCTGCTTTATTATGATTTATTACAGACTTGTCAAAGTCGGACTGAAAATTAACTTTGAATTGCCTAGAAACCAAACACTTGGCAGTGTGTAGTAAAAGCTGTTGGGAATTAGTTATTTTCATTGTACCTGGATGTTGCCAAAACTGGATAGTTTTGTATAAATCAGAAAATGTTAAGGGGTTCGTTCAGGGGTCATGCAAGTCTATATTATATGAAAGTGGACTTCAAAAGAAACAAAATAGTGAAAAAAGCATTCAAAAATCTTATTCCGTTAAGGAGATTATAGGTTTGGTATTATTTGTGTAGAAATGTCTGAAATCAGACTAGTTGTGATGTCATAGCCTCAGATTCCTCAAAGTCTGTATGTATTCTATCATATTTTTTCCTTGCGATTTTGTTGCTTAAAAACCGTGGGATATGTCAAAAAATGAGAACAACTGAATCTAGGAAGGGTGTTTATAATATACCACCTGAAGAAAGTTTGAAGAAAAATAATTTAAATAGTGAAGAAAGTTAATAAACTTTCTTTAAAATATATAAAGACTTTAAGGAATCTGAGGCTGTGACATCACAACTAGTCTTATTTCAGTCATTTCTAAAGAAATTTTACTAAACTTTAAATTTGAATATATCCTTAATGGAATAAGATTTTAGAATGCTTTTTCACCATTTTGTTTCTTTTGAATATGCATATTAGGTGGGGCTTCATACATGTATATGAATTTGCTGAAAAAAATTTGGTAAACATGATATCTAAAGAAAGATGAAATGGAATCCTGTCATATGTGGTACACAAATAGCCCATGATCCGTATGTGTGTGTAATTGGTTTTGGTGGTGATGAAGTCATGCATATCAATTAGTAGGCGGGATGTAAAAATTGTCAAATGATCATATTTTAACAACCTCATATTTGTTTTTATTCATACTTTGTATATTTATATTGTTAGCTAGTGTATATTCATGGTATAAAATAGTTGAATATCAATAATATACATAATGGGCGGGGCTTAATTGAAAAGAGCTTGTAGATACAGTAACTCAAGGACAATGTATTTGATACAGGTCATATGTGGTACACAGATAACCCATTGTCTGCTTGTGTGCCCTTGCATTTGGTAGTGATGTCATGCTTATTGCTTAAAGTGGGGTGGGGACTTAATATAAAATGCAACAAATTTTTAAAAAGTGTTGTCAACAGGTTCTGTTTCATTGATGTATCATGTACACGGTGGGCATGGCATATGAATATATGTTATTAAGCATATTTTGTGATATGCAATGCCTGCAGTTAGTATAAATCAACCAACAATGAATTGCATCAGAACCACTAAACAATTTTGTTTTTCTGGTTATGTTTTTGATTAATGATGTGATTATTAGGGTATGTGCAAGCTGGTAAATATTCGCTACTTGAATGTGCCTTGGCTTGCTGCATTATGTAATGTAAGGGGCACATTTCTTGGCAGACATAATCTCCTTTGGGATGTGCCAGCATCTACAGTATAGGACTGCAAATGCTGGTGGATTCTTATGCAGTTCGTAAAATATTAATAACGAAGATGAAAGAACATCACAGGATTATTTCAAGTTCATCCACAGTGCAAAGTTTATTTCTACCCCACATACCATACTGTACAATATTTACAAGAGTTTTCAAAAGATATTATTCGGTATTTGACAAGCTACATGGTGATAATCCAACTTTACTCTATGGCCTCCTGAAAGTGTCTTCTCAAAATCTAAAATGACTTCTGACCAGAACATGTGGCCTATCCCATAATAATACATTTGGCTATCCCATAATACTCTAAACAAAAAAACCTTCTTCTGTCCAGACTTTGATTGACAGATGAAAACAGAAAGGAGAAATAACCAAAACCACAATTTAAAACAAGATAAAGAAACTGACCATCTTAGATGTAACTGAATACAAGGGAAGTCTAAACTGAGGAATGTATCAAAATAAAAAGTTTTTATTAAAGTAATCACGAGTAAGTTAAAGAGACCAGGTAATATCATTTGAGTCAGAATTTTAAAGTCTTAACAAATAAAAATTAGCAATCAACATAAGAAGATGGAAAATTCATATTATTTCAGTTTAGAAATGGCATAGAGCTTAAAGAAATACACCTGCAGCACATTTTGTGCAAACTTGAGAAAACACAAATGGCAAACACAGGCAAAGAGAAATACTTATTTTAAAGCTCACATGAAGAAGCAACATGCAAGTAAAAAAAAGCTAAATATGCTAAAATCACACATTTTGGTATGATCGATTAAAGCAAGAAAAACAACATTTTCCAACCTCTTACAGTAAGCTTGCACTAGCTTGAATGATTTAAATGATTAGTTCAGTGGTCAAGCATGTCCATCAAAAGAAACAAAATGGTGATCGCACAACCGGTTTGGACATGTGTTTTTCAAATAATTATATTGCTTTGTCAAATAGGCCCACAGTAGTGATCCTGGTATCATTTAAAAGAGCTCGAATAGTTCTTTCAGAAAATGTAACTTTTTGATGGGGTTTATGTTGAACATTTTTGAGCAAAAATGGACTGAAATAGAGAAAAAAAAAAAAGAAGAAAAAAACATATTTTTTTCTCCCTTAAACTTATTTCCATACTTCCAGACCTTGCTTTTGCCTGAAAACCAGTGAGAAATTGTCAAAGACATCAAGGCATCTAATTCCGGTTGAATTTTGACCCTTTTGTAAAGATAATAATAATAATAATAAAGTACATAGGATATTCTATCTAAAATAATAAAACACACTGAGAAACTGCCAAAAGAACCAAAGAAGAATCAAATTAAAAATTGATTAAAGGCCAGCTTGAAAAGGTGAGTTTTTAGGTTACGTTTGAATTTGATGAATTAGATTTACTGAATCGGGATGTCATTCATATAGAATCTAAGCTCTAGAAAATTTGAAGAAAAAAAAAACTATTGACATTCTGTATAAAATAAAGATTCTGTACCTTCTTTAGTGCTTAAGAAGAATTGACAGAACTCTTTTATACTTCCAAACTTAGGAGTCATATTGTAACATTGTTTGAGAAATGCAAATGCAACTTATTTGAATTACCTTATTCGCCTTCTTAAAAATTCAACTTATAGGGTTCACACTAAATGTTTATTCCTTTCATGCAATCTGCTCAACACCTTGATATTTAGAGGCATCAGTTTGGCATATTTATGTATAAGTTGAGGAAACGTTCACTTCCTAATTCATTTAATAGTTATTTTCCCTAAATTCTGCTGTTCATAATTACAATACAAGGGGTTCCGGTAGTGTTCATAAACCTATTTAAACAAGTCTTTTAACCCTTTGATCCCTAATCGATCATTGCACAACGGGTTTGGATATGTACTTTTCAAAACATTATTTTGCTTTGTCGAATAGGCCCACAGTAGTGATTCTGGTATCATTTGAAAGAACTCAAATAGTTCTTTCAGAAAGTGTAACTTTTTGATCGGGGTTATTATGTTGAAGATTTTTGAGCAAAAATGGACTGAAATTTTAACGAAAAACATTTTTTTCTTTTCAAAACTTACTTGCCATTCTTTCAGACGTTGCTTTTGCCTGAAAACCTGTTAGAAATTGTCAAAGACATCAATGCATCCAATTCTGGTCAATTTTGACTGCTATTATCAATATCTTTCTTGGCAAATTTGTGCAAATTTTTATGAATTTTAGCCTTTTTGAGACCAATTTTTGACAAAAACTGTAGTTCCTGATTGCAATACAACTGCCCTATCAAAATAAAATCGTAATTTCAAACATTTTCAATTATAATCAAAAAGAGCAATTACTCCTCTTTGTCCAGATCCGAAATATAAGTTTGAAAACAAATCCACATTTAGTAATAGGCAGTGTGTGTAGCAGTAAAGTGTGCGGGAAATTCACGTGAGCGACCTGGGTTCGAAAACCCAACTGGATGCACAGCTTTATTTTTTGAGAGTAATTATAAGGGTGATTATTTTGGGGGTTTATTTTCATTGTTTTTACATGTTTTGATTGAGAAAAAATATCAACTGGTATCAAATGAAAGGAAATTTCACAAACAATCTAAATATGTAAAAAAATCTTCCATTTTCATTATTCACAAGAAATAATACAAGCTCAAAAAAATTGAACAACTTTTACCTAATTTTGCTCAAAATTGGCAATTTTTTATATTTATTTTGATATTTTTTATATTTTGAATCTTTTATTGAAAAGTTTGGCATCTTAGCACATATTAACCAAACTTGTAGTGATAGAAAACGAAAGGAAACTTATGAAAATTAATTTTGAAATAAAGTTGGAAAAAATTGCAGTCACGTTTTGAATATATTGGGAATCAAAGAGTTAAACATTCAACTCATTTATTGTCATGAAATAAAACAAGCCAATTCTGTCTCTACTTTTTCAAGTTTATTAAAATCTAAGTTCTTATAATTATACTTATCAATGTATTGAGGTATTCTCTAGGGTAGGGGTGGGGGTAGGGGTAGGGGTGGGGTGGGGGTAGGGGTAGGGGTGGGGGTAGTGCTTTTTATCTCGTGAGTTTGTGCTTGTGTTTTTCATAATTATTCATGATATAGGTCTACATATTTTCGACATTCACAAAAATCATTAGTTTTTTTTTATTGCTTATTATATACTTATCTAACGGTGGACTATTTTGTAAAAGCATTTGCTAATCTAGTCTTCCTCCATTGTATATAATACGCTTTGTAAAGTTCTTGCTGTATTGATATCTGCTTGTGGAAAATAAAATCTTGAATCTATGAGTATTTGAGCTTATACAAATTGGTAATGAGTTAATCCCTCTACTCGCAACTGGCTAGTGTCAAACATGCTTTGCTTTCTTCCGAAGCTCTCGGGGAAACATGGTGATTTTTTTTTTTTTTTTTTTAGGTACATATGACCACCGTGGTGTTGTGGTTAGTGCTTTGTCTGCTCACCCGCACGTCCGGGGTTCGAATCCCGGTGGGTCTGCAACCAGTGAGTTCACAACTGGTTATCAAATGCTGTGGCCATCTTGATATAATGTCCAGCACTGGATGCTTTCGGGACGTTAAACCTTGCTATGCTATGCGATAATAATAATAATAATGATAAGTATGTGCATATATAATAATATCACGTACGTACATAATGAAGTATTACGTAGGTACGTAATAATAATAAGTAAATAAATGCATAATGAGGTATCACGTACGTATGTAATAATATTATGTAATATTATTGCATACATGGTACATAAGCATGTGTAATGTAAGCGAGCCCAGGTGATACAATACATACATTCCCGAGATGGATAGGGATAAACTTGTACGTCTCTACTTTGATTTAGAGTTTAGTCAGAAAGAAATCCTGTATTACTTGGCTGCAAAACATTGGTGGAAATTATTACGTTCGTACGTATTATCACGCACGTATGTAATACTTCATTACGTACGTACGTGATATTATTACTACGTACATGCATATTATTATCAGGTACGTACTTGATATTATTAGTACGTACTTATTATTATCACATATGTACATAGTCAAATTATTTTTACCATGTCCCCTCTAGAGCTTCGTACATTCTGCTGTATTTTTCTAAAATTACAACTTTGTACAGATTCCATTTGTGAGATCGCAGCAAGCTTAAAGTGTGCCTCACATTTCTATAAGATGTCATTGACATTAGAACTTACAAAACAAGGCTGATGTCTTGAAGTAATGAAAATGGAGGGAAATATGGAGAAGAAGAAAAAAGTCAGATACTTGCCTTGAGGAATATCGATAATATTTCATATCATGTATGATACTGATTTCAAGTGCAGGTCAAGTTGCTATTACAAGTTTCTGGTGTAAGAATTAAAGGATTGGTTCAGTGGTCAAGCATGTCCATCCTATACGAAAGAGAAATTTAAAAGAAACAAAATGGTGAAAAAGCATTCAAAAATCTTATTCCGTTAAGGAGATATTCAAATTTAAAGCTCTGTTGTATCTGTGCAGAAATGACTGGTGTAGTAAGTCACTATGGAAAGTTGGCGTCTTTATCCACACATTCTTAACAATTGTTAATGTATTTTAAAGTTTAAATTATTTTCCCTCAAACTTTCTTCAGGTGGTATAATGAACTTTAAATAGCTAGAAGGTGTTTAAGCTCTTTTTTTTTTGTCAGTGTTCCAAAGTATTATATTTAGCACTCTGCATATCAATCAGAGTACTTTGATTCTTAAGTGGCCTGGTCAATAGTTAAACAAAAAGTTTGCATCGATGTTGATCCTTCGCAATTAAAGAACGATCCGATGCGCAAAGAGACGGCATGGGTGATTGAAGAGTGCTTGAGATGATTCTTGATGTGAGGTGTAATCGAGCGAGAGTTTTTGATAGCAGCACGAAGCGATTGTTTGATTGAGCAAAGTTAATTTGGAATTGATTGAATTTTAACTCCGTGAAGCATATACCAAGGAATTGGATGTAAAACAATTCATGCAGAAGAATTTAGTATCGGCTTTTCCGTATCATTGGCGTTATAACTCGGGGCTCTTGATTCTTTTTCCTGTAATTCTGTACGTTTTGCTCAATGTACGTCCGCATCCAAAATAACTAAAGTTGTTTACAAGGGCTTGATGCATCAGTATTCCGTAACACCATCTGCGATAAAGCACTGGTTATACATTGATGAGTTTCAAAACATTAACTAGAATTCCGCCTTTTTTTGTGCCTTTTTATGCCGCTAGAAATACAAAGTTACAGTACTTTCAGTATCGCTTTATGCACAGAATTTTAGGAGTCAACAGTTATTTAAACAGGCTAGAAATTACTGACAGCCCTCTGTTCTTTTTGCGGTATTCATAATGAAAACTTAAGAGCATCTGTTCTGGGACTGTCTATATGTCACTGTTTTTTGGAATGATATAGTTTATGTTTAAATCATGTTTTTAATTTATCACTAAGAACTGTTTGTTTCGGTTATTTAGATGACTTAAGGCATCCCATCAACTTAATTCTAAAGATTATATTTTTTCGTGCAAAGTCAGCAGTACCTTACCTAATAAGCTTTTTCAATTTAATATTTTTTCAATTTGATATGCAGGTTGAATTTTAGATTATAGAGAAGAACTCTAAAATAAGCTAATGGATATTTGGAAACAATTTTTTCTTACATAAAATTTTTTCTGTATTCTTATCTGTATTCTGTACAGTACAGTTACAGCTTCTTTCATGTCCCTCTGTTTGCACGACTTGCTGATATCAGTCTTTCATAAAACCATGATTTCTTGTTTTGTCACATGCAAGTCTCGTTTCATTTTTTGTACTATTGAACATCTTTGTATCATGAACATTCTCATTTGTGTATATGAACGTATGTATTTGTTTGTTCTACTGTGATACATAAACCGTCAAATGAAATAAATGGAGGGAAAAAAGGATTTAGTTTCAGGAAGCGCCAATCAAATGGGGATAACGCTCGTATTCATATATGGAAAAGTATGTCTCATTAAACGACACCAGGGTCTAATTAGAAATATGAGATAAAATGTTCCTTATGTTAGCTTTTTGGCCAAAAAGGGAATTATTCTGGAGTCCGATCTCTACTTTAATTGAATACTGTATTTCCAAGAAAAGGCAATTGTCTCTCCTAAATAAATATTCAAAATTAACTTTGACCTGTCAAAAAGTGTTCATGCTTTTAATACTTCTTGCATCAAATTTTTGATGGGAACTGTATACAAACAAACGTTCATATGAGGTGAGTATTCCTGCGTGATGTTAACAACTTTTCGATGCAAATCTGAGCACATACAGCATTTGGAAAATATTTGCAAAAATCAACACCCTCTCTTTTGACTGAATGCTGCTGTAAAATTTGTAAAAGTGAAATGTACTTCTCTGGTGGGAAATCGTGGCTGCTAGTGACCAGCGGTTTAGGAAGATATTTGATATTTGTCCCAACAATTTACAAAAATTGTATGAGTCTCTTATCATGGTCCAAAAACTATTTGTATAGGTGGAAGGGGTAGGGGGGAAGAGGGTTGTAAAATTACTGAAAATTTTGGTAAAATTTAGCAACATTTCCCGAAAGTTAAAGAAATTTTCATAAAATTCAAGACAAATTTCCAGAAGAAAAGATGCCATGGAATCTTACTCTTCAAACTAAATTTGTTAGACCTTCATTATTAGAGGGCCAAAATGGTAGTCGGCCCCCAATACAATTACTGCCCATCAGTTTGTACACCCTGAGCTCTCAATTATGTACTAGTAAAAAAATTACGAAGCAAAAAAAATAAAATAATAATATTCCAGGATGTGTTGGCATGTTGGACAGGAGGGTGGGTGGGTTGACATGTAGAACTGGGTGGGTTGGTAATTGTGGAACAGGGTGGGTCGACATGTGGAACAGTGTGGGTTGACATGTGGAACAGGGTGGGTTGACATGTGGAATAGGGTGGGTCGACATGTGGAACAGGGTGGGTCGACATGTGGAACAGGGTGGGTCGACATGTGGAACAATGTGGAATAGGGTAGGTCGACATGTGGAACAGGGTGGGTTAACATGTGGATCGAACAGGGTAGTATGGCATGTGGTGGGGTGTCATCTGGATTTCAGTTGTGATGGCATGTGGGTTATGGAAGTGGTGGAATGACATACAGTATATATCTGGTTTTCAGGTGCGATTGCATGGAGTATAGGCATGGGATGACATTTGGGACGGGTTGGAATGACTGGGATAGTCTGGAATATGCATTATTAGCGGTGCTGGGATTTGTACTGTTTCCAATGTCTAGTTTGTCATACGTTAAGCAATATTGTTTTGCATAATTTTGCTATGATGTTATTGTATATTTTTCATTTTGCTTGACTTTGCTTGACACACATATTTTCTTAAATTGGAAGCTGTATTACAATCCAAGATGTAGTTTTGAGAATGTGTAAGGGTTGGGGGAGGGTACAGGTTGGAAAGGGGGCTTAATGACATTCTTTCATTGACATTGGCAAGTTATAGGGCCTCTTCTTTCTGTGTTGTTCAATGATAGAACTAAAAGAGGTGTAATAGTTATATAAAGACTGCTAGATTTTACATGTTTTCCGAGTTACTGCATTGGGAGATAACCGTGAGCTTTTTTTTTTGGTCTTAAAATATCTGGGAAAACTCAAAGATATTTTGAAGCTTATAGTAAAATGTGAAAATTAACAAAGCAAATGAAAATGTAAGTGCATCTTTTAAAGCTCAAGTAATTTGAAATCATCTGCCCCACTACCCTATATACTTCCATCAATAAACCCATTCTCTATACTAATTTTGAATAGTCAAGCATAAAATGCATCATGGCCAGCAAAAATAAACTGCAAAAAAACCAAACAAAATGCAAACATTCTTAATTTTCTCCTCACATGCCTAGCGATGTAAACAAAGTGAAAAGTTAAAGAGATTGATATCATTATCTGAAGTTCACATTTATTGAACTTACAGGCGTAAAAATTCCATCGGGAATATTACTGCCCGAGGTGAATTATGAATTATGGTTTTCATTTGAAAGCGATGATAGTATCACTTAAATCCAACAACGAGAGAATTTTCCCGTTAAACTCATTGAGTATGAAATGCTGTCGGTTTCACGATCAATATCAAGTGCCCTTCGAAAGTGAAAGAGACATCTTATACATACTATGAGATAATTCTGCCACGGGGGCCATTTTGGTAATTTCTGTTTGGATACAGCATTTGTACATAGTAGATTATATCGCCCATTTACCATTAGCTGAGTTGTTTAAATTAAAAAGTTTCTTGGCTTTACATTCAGATAATTCGCCTTTGCTATTGTCGACCAAATTTATTGCAGTTTTATAGGCAGTTATGATATTTGTTTTCATTTCTGAGAAACAATAAAAGCAGAGATGAAAAGTTAAGTAATTTTCTATTTTTCGGAAATATATATATAGCCTACTTAATTTTTAAATCTTAAAGGAATATTCCCATGGTTTTTTTATAACCTTTCATTAGGAAGAGAAAAATTTTAGAAACAATTTATTACAAAAAATCATGTTGATATGTTATTCCTACCAGGATATATTCAAACTTTAGGGTTCCCAAAAAAATTCCAATAAACGAAAAGGAAAAGGCTCAGTATGACATCACAGCAACACATTCTCCCACAAAGTTTATGTATTTCTTTCAAAATCTATCATCCTTTTTATTAGTAAAACCTGCTGAAAAATAAATTGATGAAAGTTAGGTATTTATATTACATTGCCAAATATACCCTACTTCAATAACATTTGGAAAATTGATTTTAATCGTATAGAAACAACCAATTACATTCAAAGAAATACATAAATAGTCGCAATGGAACTGCCTGTGTGACATCGTCAAACAAATTCATCATACTGTACAAAAACTTTAAAATGCAATTGGAAAATCTGTAAAAATCCATATCTCCTGAATGAAATATGGTATCAACCTGATTTTTGTACCAAATTGGCTGTAAATGTATGCTCTTTCAAATAGAATTTTACCAAAAACATGCATGGGAATATTACAAAAAAAACATGGGAATATTACAAAAAAACAAATAAAAAAAACATGGGAATATTACAAAAAACCATGGGAATATTACAAAAAAAACAGGAATCTAACAAAAAAACTATGGGAATATTACAAAAAACCATGGGAATATTACAAAAAAACCATGGGAATATTACAAAAAACCATGGGAATATTATAAAAAACCATGGGAATATTACAAAAAACCATGGGAATATTACAAAAAACCCGGGAATATTACAAAAAAAATCAGGAATATTACAAAAAACCACGGGAATATTCCTTGAATGTAAATTATGTTCATATTAAAATGAATTCATGCAAGAAATAAAACGGGATAATTCTCTAACATTTCATGCCACTTTGAAAAAACAACTAACTAGCTTTGTACTCCCTTTAGGTTGGCTTGTAACATTTACAGCAAACACTTTTAAAACTTGGCAATGCTTCAACTGTTCAGTCTAAGTTTTCTTTTGTACTTTTCCCAAAACTGCTCATTTTGGCATGATTAATTCTGCAGGATCTTAGCTTGTTAAATGAATTTTAACATAACAAAGTTTGGGGAATTATGACCCTACTGATGTGGTCAACTTAAAATTTTGGCAATGCTTCCAAATTTTGCACAATATCACCTATTTAATAGGAGTATTTAGGTGTCTTACCATGCATGCAAGCAAAAATTCTGGCTTAAGGTGTATACACCTCAAAGTTTATACACAATAGCACAGTGCAGTGTATCAGCAGTCTGAATAGGCAAATTACATGATAAAGAATTATCCCTAAGCTAAAAACCATATTAATGCTTTAATTATTGATGCATGTTTGTCAACTGTTCCGTTTAAGTTTTTTTTGTACTTTCCCTAAACTGCTCATTTTGGCGTGATTAATTCTGTAGGATCTTAGCTGTTAAGTGAATTTAACACAACAGGTCGATGAATCATGACCCTACTTTTGTGGCCAAGTTGCAATTTTTAAATACGCTTACATATGGAATCAATCAAGCTTCTGGGACAAAACAAAGCTTGTGTAGTGAGACTCCGGCAAGCTTTGTTCAAACAGGTGTAAGTTCATTGCAAACTACTGTAGTAATGGTTAGCATGAGCTTGAATGAATTGACACTTATACAAGGTCACAACAAACCTGTACACCTGAAAGTGGACTCAGTTTTTTTTGCAAGGATTGTTGCCTGAATTTTGAGTAAGTTACATTATCTACATTCGCCGTCCCTCAAATGTGGGCGTTAAATGGCGGTCCCAACAGTAGGACAGTCACCTCTACCTGGTTCTCTGAACACTATTTGAGAAGGTAAAAAAAAAGTTAAATCCATCAGAGATAGCCATTAGGTGCTTATCCCCGGTTTCCATGGCGCAAGCGGATGAGAGTACATGACTCCCCTTAGACGGGATGCAGTGGCATTTTTTCCCTCAATTTTTGTGTTAATGTCTTTCATTTTGGGGATATTTCCTGAAATTTCAGAGAAATTTTCTTCATTTTGTGCATATTTTCTGGGAATTTCCTTCATTTTTGGGAAATTTTTGGCCTTTTCTTGATTTTTTTTTAATTTTCGGGAAATTTGCTTACATTTTTAGGAAATTGTTTCATTTTTGAGATATTTCAAAGCTGCTTTTCCCCCTGGATCTCTTCCTTGACCTGAAACACTGATTTTAAGCAATTTCCTAAATGGTGCCATCTAAACAGTGCATACCAAATTAGATCTATGTGCCAATCGTTTTTTTATGAGCATTTCTTTGGTCCCCCATCCCCACGGTGAAACATGATCCACCATGCCACTGACGGATGTTAGTCCATCACAGGTTAACTCTTAGCAGTGCTGGTACTTATTTTACAGCTAAGTGGACTGAAGCATGTCGAGTGAAGTGTCTTGCTCATGGACACAATGCAACGCTCACGGTAGGAATCGGACCTGCATGGTACCTTTCCCATTTGAGCATTACTCCTTAACCACTGAGCCACTGCACCTCATTTTTAGGTGAAAATGCGATGTTCATTCACTTCCTACATGTATACCCTCCCAGTCAAGTTCATGACGCTGATCTCAAGCTGCTACTGGAGAATTTGACTGGTCATTGTAAAGCGCTTTAGTGTGCAATCAGCGTAGAAAATGCTATGTAAGAACTCAGTGTTATTATATTTTGAAAGAAATAATTAGTTTAAATAAAATCAAATTATTAGTATTATTTTTTTTCCCTTCTCCACAACAGGCTGATATGCTAGAATGGCATTCTTCCAAGCACAATATGGGGATGGCCTTAGATCGGTCAACATGGGAACATCTACAAGACTGTCGAGAGGTAAGAGAAGATAATTTACAAGATGCTCGTGTACGTTTTGGCATACTCATGCAAGCTTGCAAGGAAAAACATTAAGCGGGGGCAATTTTGCATGGGTTTCAATTTTACACACTTTCCAACATGCAAGCATGTGTGGGTTTCAATTCTATGCCTGTGAGCACATTTTTCTAGTTTTTATTACATATTCGTGACACAAAAGGGCCTCATAACATTTGAAAGTATAAAATAGTCATCTTTTTAAGGTTGTTAGATTTTGAAAGATTAACCTAAAGTTGATATTCCGTTAGAGGATATTCAATAAACTTACAACTTATCAAATTGCATATCAATCAATCAATATCAATTTATCAATTAAAAAAGCAATTCTAGTGGACTTATACCACATGAATTTTAATGATTCATCCACAATTGATCAATAACATTTGAGAGACTAAAGATAATGAATGCAATTCTAATAGATCATTTTTAAAGCATTTTAGAAAACGAATCTCAAATTTTCAATTTTCTCCAAAAATCGACATTACAACAACCGTTAAACTATCAATATGTATGTTTGCAATTTAGAACTTTAACTATTTCATGCCTCAGTGGATAGGCCTAGTCCCTGGTGAAACAAAACTGCATGAGCTTTTAATGGATGTTTGATTTCCCAAACTCATTTGAATAATTCATTTTCTAAACACTGCAATATTCTGGTTGATATTCCATATGGAATACATCTCATGATGAAAAACTCTGGCTGTAAATTTTCAGTCCAATGCATCGAAACTCACCAGAGTGTTTATAACTCACTGATGAAAACATCTTTTTGAAAAGTCCAAATGAATCCTGGCACTGTCGCCGTGCCGTTAAACATCAACAAACCAAACCAAATTAATCCTTAGCCCCACATTACACGCATGACTTGGCCCTGTACTAATCAAATCCACAATACCTGGCTCATCACAATAAGTTCCATTGTGTGCATATAGATGATTGGGAGTGTAATACTGATGCATAAAATCACTGCACTATCTGTGTTGGGTTTCGTTACTGCTTCTATCAGAGTCTTAACATCATACCTGCAGAAATGGAGGTTCTTGCGGGTGAATTTGTAGCGAGGATTGGGCATAATGTGTTATCCCAAATGGGACATGATAGTCTGTACTGGATATCAGTGCTGAGTGAAGATACATATCTTTTAGTTGGGGGATATGATATCCTGTTTGGCAAATACCCCACATGGATTCCTGTATGTTTATGTACAAGATGTAAAGTTAAATCCATACTAGAGTAATGAAGGTGCTTAACCCCTGATTCCCTTGGCGTAAGCAGATGAGAGCACTTGATTCCCCACCCCTAGACACATGTATTCCAGGTCAACTTCCCAGCATTGCTGGTACTCATTTGACAGCTGAGTGAACTAGAGTATAAGCAGGGTGAAGTGTCTTGCTCAAGGACACAACGCAGAGTAGTGGCGGGAGTCGAACCCGGTACCTTTCAAGGACACAACGCAGAGTAGTGGCGGGAGTCGAATCCGGTACCTTTCAAGGACACAACGCAGGTAGTGGCGGAGTCGAATCCGTAGGACACAACGCCCAGAGTGGGCGGAGTCGAACCCCACAACGCAGAGTAACGGCGGAGTTACCTTTCAAGGACACAACGCAGAGTAGTGGCGGAGTCAGAACCCCTTACCTTTCAGGACACAACGCAGGTCGGAGTCGAACCCGTACCTTTCAAGGACACAACGCAGAGTAGTGGCGGGAGTCGAACCCGGTACCTTTCAAGGACACAACGCAGAGTAGTGGCGGGAGTCGAACCCTTTACCTTTCAAGGACACAACAAAGAGTAGTGGCGGGAGTCCAACCCGGTACCTTTCAAGGACACAACGCAGAGTCATGGCGGGAGTCGAACCCCGTGCCTTTCGCATAAGAGCATATGACTTCCTAAAGGAGACTTAACGTCTTAGTTGATGTGATAGAAATAATTTTTTCACCAAGTCTCATACCTCTCAAAGCAATCTAACAGATTTTTTGTAATTATTGAAAACTTTAATGCTACTACTACGGGAGCTGCCATTTTGAATTTAAAACATGTAGGAAATGATGTCATTAGCCCAACAGGATGTTGGAATGCTTTGTATTTCTTAATAATTTATCTGAAGGTTTCAAGCTTATGAAAAATTGTTTTCCTTTTGTAAATGCCAAGGACATTTTTAAGTACACATGAAATTATCAAAACATGCTGTTAAAAATTTGTGTCACATTATTTTGCAATTACCACTTAAATCAAATTTGTAAAGAAATACATTATAATCCGTATGTCCTTGGGAAATTATGTCATCATGCGCAAGCTTTTGATACAGTAATAAACAAAATGGCAGCCTCCATGTGTCGACTTCAATCTTGAATAACTTTAGATAGAAATAAGATTTTGACTTGCTGATTTTGGTAGCCAGTCTAGATTTGTATCCTCTATCATATGAAGTAATGATTGTATCAGACTGTGTGTCCCCTTTAACCACTTGAGCCAATGCGCAAGATGTAAACCATTTTAATTATATAAAAATTAATGTTACAGGATTAGTTCAGTGGTCAAGCAGGTTTATCTAAAATGAAGGGCTTTAAAAGAAACAAAATGGTGAAGAAATCGTTCAAAAATCTTATTCCGTTAAGGAGATATTCAAGTTTAAAACTCTTGTTTTAACTGTGTAGAAATAACTGGTATCTCATCCTCACATTCTGCACAATTATTAATGTATTTTAAATAAAAATATAGTCTGAATTATTTTTCCTCAAACTTTCTTCAGGTGGTAGATTATTATTACCCTTACTAGATTCAGTTTTACTACTTTCCTGACATATGCAATGGATTTAAAGCCACAAAATCACAGGACAAAATATGATAGAATACATAAAGACTTTTGAGGAATATGAGGCTGTGATGTCACAACTAGTCTAATTTCAGTCGTTTCTACACAAATGATACCAAATGTTAAATTTTAATTGCTCTGTAATAAAATAAGATTTTTGAATGCTTTCTTCACCATTTTCTTTCTTTTGAAGTCCTCTTTCATATAAGATGGACATGCTTGACCCCTGACCTAATCCTATAAATGTTCCATTGAAGTTAGATATTTGGTTGTTATTGTTTTGCAGTGTGGTGTTGCTGTGTCATTAGCATCTTTTTTGATGGATACCGGGTGCACAGCAAGGCTGTTATTATTATTAATTGTTGTTGTTGTTTATGTTGTTATCTGTATTATTATCTGTATTATTATTATTATTATTATTATTATTATTATTATTATTATTATCTGTATTATTATTATTATTATTGTTATTTTTATCATCATTATCTGTATTATCATCATCATCATCTTCTTTTGTTGTTGTTCGTGTTTTTATTATTATATTTATTGTTATTTATTATTATTATTATTATTATTATTATTGAATACCAACTGATTATCCACACTTGTCGAACAATATTTGAAAGTCCATATACAATCATAAATTGGAGTTTTCATTTGAATGCGGTCAAGTAATCCAATTTGATGCATAAGAGCTTTATGGAAAATTTGAAGAGGAAAAATGAGCTGTCATATGACATTGTTCAGAATACGAATTTGCAAGTCAACTTCTCACATGAAAGGGTAAAGGGTGATATCAATGACTAATATATTTGGTGATTGGTGGTCTTGTGTATTAGAGATTGATGTAGTCGGCAGCTTGAGCTTAAGTTTTCTGTCCCAAGGGGTAATATTTAATCAGATTTCAAGATTAGTGACTGTTTGGTGTAAAGGTTTTGAAAGGTTACAGTTATGTGTGTTTGTATGCAGTGTAGTGATAGAATGTATGCTTATTGTACCTTTTTATTTGCTTTGTTTTAGTTTGAAGAATGTTAATTATGGTTAAAAATAACACTTAAAGAAAAAAGTTTGATCGATTTTTGAGTTAAAAGGATTAGTTCAGGGGTGAAGCAAGTCCCATCGTATATGAAAGAACACTTTAAGCAAACAACAGAATGGTACAGAAAGCATTCAAAAATCTTATTCCATTAAGGAAATACTCAAGTTTAGGGGCATGAAAGAGGAAACAAAATGGTTAAGAAAGCATTTAAAAATCTTATTTCGTTAAGGAGATATTTAAGTTTAAAAGTTAGGTATCATCTGTGTAGAAATGACTGAAATCAGACTAGTTGTGATGTCATAACCTCAGATTCCTTATGTAATCTTTATATTTCCTTGTGTATTCTAATATATATTGTCCTACAACTTTGTGGCTTCAAAACCATTGGATATGTTAGGAAAGAATTAAAACAGAATTTAGTAAGGGTAATTATAATTTACCACCTGAAGAAAGTTTGAGGAAAAAATAACCCAAATAGTAAAACAGCTAAATGAATTTTCTTTAAAATACATTAACAATTGTTAAGAATGTGAGAATAAGGATGCCAACTTTCCATAATAGACTTATCACACCAGCCATTTCTACACAGATAAACAGAGCTTTAAACTTGAACTTAATCTCCTTATCGGAATAAGATTTTTGAATGCTTTACCAGTTTGTTTCTTTTAAAGTCCTCTTTCATATAAGATGGACTTGCTTGACCCCTGACCCCTGAACTAATCCTTTAAAGGAATAAGATTTTTATGCTTTCTTCACTAGTTTGTTCTTTTAAAGTCCTCTTTCATATAAGATGGACTTGCTTGACCCCTGAACTAATCCTTTAAAGAAATCAGATTTGTTATGCTTTCTACACCAGTTTGTTTATTTTGAAGTCTTTCAAATAAGATGGACATGTTTGACCCCTGAACTAATCCTTTAAAGGAATAAGATTTTGTATGCTTTCTTCACTTTTTGTTTCTTTTGAAGTCCTTTTTTCATATAAGATGGATATGCTTGACCCCTGAACTAATTCTTTAAAGGAATAAGATTTGTTATGCTTTCTTCACAAGTTTGTTTCTTTTAAAGTCCTCTTTTATATCAGATGGACTTAATTGACCCCTGACCTAATTCTTTAAAGCACATATACGGCAAGGGAAAAAAAAAAGCCAATTTTATGTTCCCATAATATTCCCCAGCAATATTATTTTTTTGTTATCTAAACTCATTTTAAAATTGTCTTGCTGTTTTAAATTTTGTTTGTCATAATCCGAAGAGGGACTCGAGAATTGGCAATGTTACATTTTCCAGATTGAAGGGCCTCATGGGAACACCCTTGTATATAAAGTCTGTGAAGAGATTAAAATAAAACGGTGCTATGAATGTAGATTTGAATTGGGAGGAAATTCACCGCTCTGCCAGTTGCGTCCTGTATATCAATCAGGTTTATGAAAAATGTAAAAGATTTGATTGTAGTTATCATTTTAAGGGCTTTTTTTGTTCATAAATATTACTAAGAGGGATGAGCTTTGTCAAGGCTTTATACACCAGGGATAGCAGGCAGCTTTTGGAAAGGATTTCAAGGCTGTTCCAAGATAAATCGCTTTTATTTCATTTGTTATTGAATATCATATATTATGATTTTGTTCATCTTCTTTGTATGAGAAGAAACTTAAAAGTGTAGACAGTCGTGGTTGAGGCTTTTTTCTTTTGAATAGTGATATATTTGTTTTGTTTTTTTCCTTCTTCATACACATGAAAAATTTACTACTGTTATCGCAAGAACAGAAAATACTTCACACATATACTAACATACTCGTCATACTCAAAAGGCACTTGATTTTAATTGTGTACCGTGGTGTGTTCGTGAACAAGACACTTCATTTCTAATTGTTCCAGTTTACTCCAATTAACATCTCTGAGTTACAAAATAAGCCACACCCATCATAGCAACGCAGTAACTAAGTGGGGGAAAACAAACCTAGATTGGCAATCGTGTACACCATACTATGCATTGACATTTAGATGTTTACGAAGCCTGCCACAAGCTTTGATTCATTTATGGCACTTCTCTGGATCTTTAGAGTTTTTAGCAAAAGGGATGAACATCATTCAGTTTGCTAATTGTTCTGGGTAACAACAATCAGATTTACAAAGCCCGCAGCGGGACCCATAAGCACAATTTTTGTTCACCATTTTGTCGTCACTCAGTCTGTGTGTGCAGAAATTTGTTTTGTACAGTATAAATTGCATTGACTACATGAGCTTTATAGCTAGATGTACTGTACCAGTACCGCGTAGGATGTTTGCCCCACTTAGTTATGCAGAATTTGTTGCTCCGCAAATTCATGTGGTGATTGGTTGAAAAAGCTGTCAGTCATCAAACACAGAGAGGTTAATTGATTAATCTGTGAAGTGAGTACCAGCTTGCTGTTAAGTTAGCTTGGGATGGACTGATGTATCGGCCAGAGCGAGTTGTTATCATCTGCTTGCACCAAGGAAACTGGAGATAAACACCGGGCCTAAATGAACTTTCATTCGTTCTGAAGGATTTAACTTAATTATAACATTTCTCCTTTTGTCCTTAAATTTCTCTCATTCTCCCCCTGTTTCCTTTACTTCCTACCTTTAGAATGATCTGACCTCTAAGGGACAATTTGACCTTAGTTGTTGTGGTGCCGTTAAGCCATCATCAAACAAACAAACATTTATTCGGAGGAAAAACAGATAGATGAAATTTTCATATTCAAAAGTGCTTTCTGGTGGTTTTTGGGACTGGGAATTAGAATAAGCAATATTCAATCAGTTTCCTGCAAAGTGTTCAGATTTCTTTCTTCAGATTCTTCAATTTGTTTTCTTGTAGTATGGTTTCCATTAGCTATTAGGCACCATGCGTACACAATCCAACGCAAATTAGAAATGGGGCGCGTCAACGGAACACTTATAATTTATGTTCCTCAAAATGATAAAGATTTCCTTCACAAAAAGTTTCCAAAATTTAGTTGCTGTTTAAAATATTGTTAGATAGTACTATGACCTTATTTAAATTAAGTCCTAAAACCTTCACAAAATATCTTGTTTTTCCTTTTTTTTAAGTTGTCTGAAAAATGTTCTCTGTCCACCACAACTTACTTGCATCATTTACAAGATCGCAAACTGCGTAATCATGTAAATTCGAACACTCACTCCGTGTGGTATACACAAGAAACAGCTTCTATTTTCAAAATGGATTTCTATTTTTAAAATGGACTGGAATAAGCCTTCACATTTACCATTATACTCCTTTTCTGGTGCTTAATAAACTCTATACCAGAATAGCAAACAAAATTTTTATTAGCTGTTCTGGTACAGAGTTTAAGTACCAGAAAAGAGTGCAATGGTAAATGTGAAGGTTTTATTTTAGTCCATTTTGAAAATAGAAATCCGTTTTGAAAATAGAAGCTGTTAAAACAAAACGAGAGCGTGATATTGAAGGAAAGGATCGTACATCATTTTAATAATACGCAGATAATATTTTCTTAAGTTTTTTTTTTCTTGAATGAAAACTTTGTCTTCTGAATGAGCTGTCATAAATTTTCTTTAATGGATTACTGAAGAAGGAATAAAAGTATGCATGGTTGAATTTTTAGACAAAAATGAGAAAGTTTTCTTGTCCCAAATTCTAATTTTTTTTGGACATGTTAAATTCTGCTTCAGTGTGTGGTTTGTATTTTTCAATAGCGTGCGTTCATGCCCAAATCCGTTATAGGTTTCCATTATCTTTGCACCAGGGGACTATCCACATAAACTAAGCTAAAAAATAGCTATTACCGATAAAGCTTAGGAGAAAAAGGCCTCGCATATCAACACTAATAAATTAGACTTGAAAGTAATGTTTGTATTATCAGGAAGCTGTTATTTAGAAAGCTGACTGGTGTTATTAAGTAGTGGCTACAGTAAAGATAATGCATGCATCATTAGGCAAACACAAACTATAAATTATATCTTTAAAGTTTAGGTAACTCCTAGCAAAGTATAATTTGTTGACAAATGCTTATTCTTATCAGCAATAAAACAAACAATCCTGAACTAAAGATAAGTAAATGCAGACATTTATTTAACTTTTTTATTTTGTATTTACTTTAGTAAAAAAAAAAATTAAGATCTTGGAAGAAAATGTCTTAAATTCATGTATTATTTTGGAAATTTCAGTGAAGAGCCACACAACCAACTTGTATGAGAAAGAAGTAAAATGGCTAATAAATTACATTGAATTTGTACCCTAAATTTCCCTTTTTTCAAGATTGATGTCTAAGAGGCCATTTGGGGTTTATTCCTAAAATTGGGCTATGCTCTTAACTTTGGATGACTCTTGTTGCATTAAGGCGGAATGATCTCATTAAGTAATTTCCATTGAACCCATATCTCTGTGTCAATTCAAATAATGAACAATTTAAAAAAAAAAATTTAAGGTGGTTAGTTTTAGGTATTTAGTATATTTAGGTATTTAGCACAAAAATTATGAAATAATAAGAATAAAAAATCAGGAAGAAGGAAGTTAAGGAAACTTTAGTCTAGATATAGACTTCATTGGATGATAATTTAGGGGGGTAATTAACCCCCCCCCCCTCTCCCTAAAGTCCCACCCATCAAAAATAAAAGTCTGCAGTCATCAGTCATTTACAAGTTTTAAACAGGTTTTTAAAATGGCCGTTTAATACTTTGTATGAAGATAAGTGAAAGGTGGCACCTTAGTATTTATTGATGATTGATGAACTTGTCTAGGTTTGTTGAGGAGCCGATAATCAAGCCTGATTTTATTGAGGAATATTTAAACATGTCCAGTTTTTATCACCAGTGAGTGATTACTACTTCCTGCCCAGTCTTAAAGAAAAAAATGAATTAATGGGTTATGTTTTAACAATAACTCATCATACAAACAATGTGTGGCGTTATATAATTAGTTCAGTGGTCAAGCAAGTCCATCTTATATTAAGGACTTTAAAAGAATTAAAATGGTGAAGAAAGCATTCCAAAATCTTGTTCCGTTAAAGGATTAGTTCAGTGGTCAAGCATGTCCATCTTAAATGAACGAGGACTTGAAAAGAAAAAAAATAGTGAAGAAAGCGGTCAAAAATCTTATTCCATTAAGGAGATATTCAAGTTGAAAGGCCGTCCTGTGAAGGGACACTTATTAAAAGTTTTCACAAATTAATCTTGACCACAAGTATTATTTATTATTTTTGTGCTGCATTCCAGGAGGCAAATATTTTCTTTCTCTCCTGTTTGTGGTTTTAAAAATGGGACTGAAAATATAAACATCATGTTTGACATGAATAAAGGTCTAGGTATTGAGGGGTTGTAGATTGCCATTTGAAGGATGGAGATATTTCTCTGTTCAGTCTAGTGCTGTCATGACATGTCCATTATTGCGATAACTCTTTTCCTATGACATGAAATATGCCTCTCAACACATATCGCGATACCAAAAACCAATATTCAATTAAGAAATTTTTGCGCAACTATGCTAGGTTATTTCGTATGTTACAATTTTAACGTTACGGTATTAAATCTAAGTCAAGTTTCGGCCATTAAAAATGTGCAAATATATCATGAAACATCAAATAAAAAAAAATTAATTGAAAATCGTGCTCCTTTACTCCACACTGGCACGCTCCGATGTAAGTTGGCAAAAAGAACAACAAATTGGCCCAGAACATGCCTCTCAGGCTTTCACTTTGATGATTCATGGTCACGTTGGCTGAATTACCAAACACGTGCGTGATGCTTGACGAATGTAATAGTCACGCGATATGTCATCTGCTAGATCTACAAATCATTTTTTCTTGCGTCCATCGTAAAAGAAATAACTTTAGTCATAATAACGTGTCTTGAGTCAAGTTTTCTTGAAAAGTATCATGATATTCCAATAAATCTTGATATTTTTCTCCAGGATAATCGATATGGCACTATCGTGACAACATTAGTTCAGACATGTCTGTGGGGATGTGATGTCACACCTAGTCATGATTTCAATCATAATCAGCTAGAACTTTAAACATTATTGTGTCTGCAATAAGATCTTTGAACATGTCTTCACCCTCCTGTAAAGGGACACTAAAGGATTAGTTCAGTGGTCAAGCATATGTTTATCTTATGTGAAAGAGGACTTTAAAAGTAAAAATTAAAAATGGTGAAAAAGCATTCAAAAATCTTATTCTGTTAAGGAGATCTTTTAGTTTAAAGTTTGGTATCATTTCTGTAAAATAATATTGAAATTAGTTAAAATGGTGTTCATCTTAATGAAAGAGGACTTCAAAAGAAACAAAATCTGAAAAAGCATTTCAAAATCTTATTCAGTTGTTTAAAGTTTGGTATCATTTCTGTAGAAACGACTCGTTGTGATGTCACAGCCTCAGATTCCTCAAAAGTCTTTATGTATTTTAAAGAAAGTTTATTTCATTTTTTCACTATTTAAATTATTTTCCCTCAAACTTTCTTCAGGTGATATATTACAAATACCCTTCTTAGATTCAATTTTACTACTTTTTTGACATATTCCATGGTTTTTAAGCCACAAAATGGCAGGACAAAATATGATAGAATACATTGAGCAATCTGAGGCTATGACATCACAACTAGTCTGATTTCAGTCGTTTCTACACAAATGATACCAAACTTAAATCTTTCCTTAACGGAATAAGATTTTTGAATGCTTTCTTCACCATTTTGTTTCTTTTGAAGTCCTCTTTCATATAAGATGGACATGCTTGACCACTAAACTAATCCTTTAAAAGTATTCATTCATAAATCTCTCTACTGTTGACCACAGGTGTTATTTATTATGTTTGTGTTGCATTTCAGGAAGCATATATTTCCTTCATCATCTGTGTATGTGGAATTTGGAACAAGGAATGTAAACCTCTTGTAGTGGTTTAAGATGAAGAAAGATCTTGAAATAAGAGCTTTTGATTAGTATGGTCTTGGAATAAGGGCTTTTGATTAGTATTGTCTTGATATAAGGGCTTTTGATTAGTATGGTCTTAGAATAAGGGCTTTTGATTAGTATTGTCTTGGAATAAGGGCTTTCGATTAGTATGGTCTTGGATTAAGGGCTTTTGATTAGTATTGTCTTGGAATAAGGACTTTTAATTAGTATGGTCTTGGAATAAGAGATTTTGATTAGTATGGTCTTGGAATAAAGGCTTTTGATTAATATTGTCTTGGAATAAGGGCTTTTGATTAGTATGGTCTTGGAATAAGGGCTTTTGATTAGTATGGTCTTGGAATAAGGGCTTTTTATTAGTATTGTCTTGGAATAAGGGCTTTTGATTAGTATGGTCTTGGAATAAGGGCTTTTGATTAGTATGGTCTTGGAATAAGGGCTTTTGATTAGTATGGTCTTGGAATAAAGGCTTTTGATTAGTATTAGTCTTGGTCTTGGAATCTTGGTAATAAAGGCTTTTGATTAGTATTTGATTAGTATGGTCTTGGAATAAGGGCTTTTGATTAGTGTGGTCTTGGAATAAGGGCTTTTGATTAGTATGGTCTTGGAATAAGGGCTTTTGATTAGTATAGTCTTGGAATAAGGGCTTTTGATTAGTATGGTCTTGGAATAAGGGCTTTTGATTAGTATAGTCTTGGAATAAGGGCTTTTGATTAGTATTGTTTTGAAATAAGGACTTTTGATTAGTATGGTCTTGGAATAAGGGCTTTTGATTAGTGTGGTCTTGGAATAAGGGCTTTTTGATTTGATTAGTATGGTCTTGGAATAAAGGCTTTTTAGATTTATAATAAGGTCTTGGAATAAGGGCTTTTTAGATTAGTGTTTTGAGTAGTATGTCTTGGAATAAGGGCTTTTATGGTCTTGAATTAGTTTTGATTAATTTCTTGGAATAAGGGCTTTTGATTAGATTAGTATTGTCTTGGAATAAGGGCTTTTGACTAGTATGGTCTTGGAATAAGGCCTTTTGATTAGTGATTTTGTTAGTAGGTTAGAATAAGGGCTTTTGATTAGTATGGTCTTGGAATAGGGGCTTTTGGTTAGTATGGTCTTGGAATAAGGGCTTTTGATTAGTATGGTCTTGGAATAAGTGCTTTTAATTAGTATGGTCTTGGAATAAGGGCTTTTGGTTAGTGTGGTCTTGGAATAAGGGCTTTTGATTTGTATAGTCTTGGAATAAGGGCTTTTGATTACTATTAATTGGCTTTTGAAGGATTCAGATATATCTCAAATGCATTTGCCTCTTTGTGGAAGTCATTTTGACCTCAGTAGGTCACAGTTTTGTCTTGGTTTGTCTTTGTTTGTCCGTGAAGTGGATATAGCAAAGATTGGGATAGGTTTGGTGAGGCTTAGTGACTACCCATGGAACAAGGATGCATTGAGTACATGTGGGGAAATGGAAATGGGGGTAGATGGGGGTCGATTCTGTTCCAAAAATTGGCAATTTGTTTGCAAATTATGCAATTTCTTTTGCTTTTTATACCCCATAATCTCTTTTCACTACCTCCAAATACATATATTGGTTTTGCCAGAGTTGATCAGTATTCCCCTTCCACCATGTTTTCTATCATCTCTCAGAGCTACATTCAGATGAGAACCTGTGATATTTTTGGGGACGGGGGGGGGGTTGCAACCTCTTCTCTTACTCATGGACTACACTATTAGTTTGAAGTGGTATGCCTACTGGTTGATAATATGTCTCATGCATGATAATATGGCACATTTTCTATAATCTTGTTTTATTTTGTCTTTCAGCAATTCTGTAACTACGATGATTACAATTGGGATTGGACACTTCAACACATCAGCCACATGTGCCTTAAGCCACCCCTGGTAGCTATGGTTTTAAAATCACCAAGAATATTCCATATTGGAGAATGGTAATTATTCCTAAACTTATATTTTTTCTATGGGCGATTCCGTGCGTGTAATGTGAGTTACTGGGCACGAAATCGCTCCTGCATTTCCCTGGTACTGTGCGTGTAATTTCTCAAGGTACCAAATGTGGAATCACCTCTGTAGACTTTGTTCATTTATATGTTTCTGTTATCTGGGGGTCAAGCAAGTCCCATCTTATATAAAAGAGGACTTCAAAAGAAACAAAATGGTGAACAAAGCGTTACAAAATATTATTCCCTTTCAAATTCTATTTAAAATTGCCAAAATAACTTTTTTTGGATCTAAACTTAAATTTGATGCTGATTGGTACATGAATTGAAATGACATTTTCTGGCCTTCCCAACCCCCTCTATTAAAATTTGATCCCAGTCACGTCGCTCTTAGGCCCCGTACAGACCCCTCCTATGTTCTTAACATTTCATTAATTTTCACCCAAAATTTTTTTCATTTAATTTTTCATAAGATTTTCATAAAAGTTCATTAAAGTTTTATAAAATTTCATTAAATTTTCATAAAATTTCATTAAAATTTCATTGAATTTTCATTAAAATGTATTAAGTTTTCATAAATGTTCTTAAGTGTTCATAAAAAAATTTGGTAGCAAATCAAGCAAAAAACTGTACAGAATTTGAATTTAAAGAAAAAAAACTGTATTAAAGAATGGCATAAAGCCTTAATCTGCGGCAAGAAACAAAAAGTAGCAATAACCTGTCATGTATACTTTATGACGCATGTTCCATGTTGCCAAATTAAAACTTGCTACCATTTTTTAAAGGAAAGGTATCATTCCATAAATACATTCAGAAGTGAACACTGTTGTGCTGGTAACGTCACTTTCAGTTTTCTTTTCTTATGGATTCACTAGAAATCTGCGATGTTATCGATCACACACCTGCTGGACCAAACATAGGGCCTACATGTGTTATCGATAACATCACAGATTTCTCGCAATCAATAATGAAAATTGAAAAATGGAAGTGACGTTAATAGCACGGCGGCATTCACGTCTGAATTTATTAATGAGACGATACCTTTCCTCTCTAAAATTATCTTCTGCCTTTCAAATGTAAACACTTCAAAAACTCATCACGACTCGTAAGCGCCGTAGTCAGATTTTTGACTTAAACAACCTCCTCTATTAATAAATCGTTGGACATTCTGCCTTGGAAAACCTTTGAAACTATATGGTAGAATCAGTGTAATGATGGGGAGAAACACATGGCCGTTGCAATCTGAGTAATTTGCAAGTCTAACATCGGAGAAACCTTTGGGGGATTCTGTTTGTGTCATTTTTTGTGTGTGGGTGTGCGTTTGTGTATTTGTTTGACTCTGTGTATTGTCACGCTTACTAATTTGATTGTGAATACGGCCTGCTTTTTGGTTCCAATGCAATAGCATCAGGAACATGATGGCGTGTGTGTGTATGTGTGTGTGTATCTTTGTGACGGCCAGCTCGTAAATGCGATATCTCAAGAAAGATACACTGGATTCATTAATATTCATAGTGGGAGGGGCTTATATGTTTTGTTTTAAAACTTTGGGACAATTATCAAGAATATAAACTGCTTCTGTGTCATATGTGGTACACAGATAGCCCATGGTCGGTAGATGTGCCTTATTGTTTTTGATGGTGATGTCATGCATATTAATTAGTAAGCAGGGCCTAATGTTAAAATCTTTCAATGTTCATATTTTAACAATCACATGTCTGTTTTGTCTTATATTTGAACATAATTATTTTGTTAGCTTAGTTTGTACATGTTTATGATTAAAAGCAGATTTCATTATCATTCATAGTGGGAGGGGCTTAATTTTGTAAAAAAGTGCTGAATCTCAAGAATGTAAACTGGATTCATGTCATATTTGGTACACAGATAGCCCATGCTCTGTAGATGTGCCCTATTGTTTTTGGGGGTGATATCATGAATATTAATAAGTGGGAGGGGTAAAAGTGAAAATTTTGAAGTGATAAATGAGCAGCTGTGTCCGTTTTGCATTATATTGAACATGATCATTTTGTTGGTATTGTGTACATGTTTATGTTATCAGCAGATGTCATTAATATGCATGGTAGGCATGGCTTAATGTAAAAGTGCTAAATGATGTAAACACCATACCCCATGAATGATACATCAGATTTATGTTCTATCAGGTACACAGATAGGTCATGGTCTGTCTAATTTTGTGGTAGTGAATATAAATGAGTAAACTGGACTTACTGACAAATTCTTGAAAAAGGATAAATGAGCAATCGTTTTTGCATCATACTTAATGATAATGTTGTTAATTATTGTGCAAATTGCTAATGTTGTCAACATTTTTATTGATCTGCATGGTGGGTGTGGTTTATGAATCAACATCCTGGAACAAACATTTCATGATATGCAATGATATGACAGTAAGTACAAATTTTACAAATCAATCAGCTTATAAAAAAAAAAAAGCATCAAAACCACAAAACCTTTTGGTTCTGGTTAAGGATTTTAGAACCGAGAACATGTCTTTTCTTATTCTTTTTAAAGACATGAAGGAGTATTATTGTTTTCTTGAAAGTCAAAACAATTTTCAAATCAAAATTGAACAAAAACATGACAAGATTATCTGAATGCAATGTTGTGTAAATTGAGAACACAGAAGATTTGCTGTTTATACATTGAATTCAATGTTGTGATATAATGTAGTAGAAGAAATGCATATAAAGCATTCATGTTTTGAGGCAATGATATTGGCTCTTACCCCTATCCCTTCCTAAATAGAATAAGAAAAGGTTTAAATTTCCCACTGTTCCGCTATTCTGAGAGCAGTGCTTTTAATGCAGGAACAGGGAATTTTCAAACACCACTGTTTCTGACAGGAACAGTGTTCTTTCACAAGAATGTTGCATCATTGATCAATAACTTGATTTCTGCTCAAAAACAAATGCATGTTGTCAAACAAGATTATATTAAAAATCATTTTGTTTACAAAGTTTCAGTAAGAAAAAGCTTTTTCCACTTTGCCTGCAATTTTCAGCACAGTAATCATACACACATATGCAAGGTTGCATGCATGTGTATTACTTACGCAACTGGATGCTGCATCATGTAAATACATATAACTGACATAACGTTACATATTTCCAAATTCCACATATTAATAACCAATAAAGTTGCTTTATTAAAAGTATAATTGCATTTTGAAGAAAAAATTTGTGCCGTTATCAGCAAAAAGTTGGAACAGTGAAATCTGTGAAAGTACTATTCCATGAAACAGTAGCAAAAAATTTATATTTCGACCCCTGAGAGATATTTAAAGGAAATCTTCAGTGGTTGTGCAAGTTTATCTTAACCCTTACTCTACCAGCATTTTTTTTAATGCACCTGGGAGGCGGAGTCAAAGACAGGGCTCCCAAAACGGCAATAATATTGCTGCATGGTAGAGTAATGGTCAAGCACAGGCTTATTATCGAAGGGTCCTCTGTCTTCTGAGTAACAAAGTTGGGCTCGTTCCGCTTCAGTGACCCAATGGGCTACCCACCAGGACCATGCTGCATATATGTTCGGGTTGGCACACTTGTTGCGGGTTGATTAATCCTTACTCTACCAGCACTTTTTTTAAATACACCTGGGAGGCAGAGTCAAAGACGGGGCACCCAAAACGGCGATAATATTGACGCGTGGTAGAGTAAGGGTTAATGAAAGAGGGAAGCTAAAAGAAACAAAATGGTGGAGTTTGAGATATTTCAAAGTGCTGTGTAAAATGACTGTTGTGGCCCAGCAGAGAAGCCTGTAATTTCTTGGATGTGATTTCTCTACACTAGAAATGACTGAACTCAAAACTATCACTATGAAATTTTGTCAAGGGTCATAGGTCAACATTCATGAAAGATATGCAGGCTAGACTCACATTCAATGTCTGATGCACTAATCAAAGTCTTTGTGTATTTTTTAAAAGAACATGAATTTTAATTTTCTTTTCTATGATAGAGGACACTAATAAAGAAAGAATTTGGTGTAAAAATCATGTTGATATCTTTTCCGTTTAGGAGTTATTGCATTTCAAATTTGCAAGAGTGTGTTGAAAAGTGACCTCACAGTGTACAGTGTGATGTCATAAAGACAAATCCAGGACATTTTTTGTATTTCTTTAAAACGAACAAAAATACTTTTCTTTTTGTACTTAAGTTCATGGACAGATCAGCAAAGCATATCCTTATAAAGTGTATGTCACGGTCAAGAAACAAAAAATGTTTCCAGTGATTTAGGAAGAGGCAATTAATTTTCAAAGAAATACACACAAATTATCTTGGATTTGCCTTTATGACATCACTCTGTAAACTGTGAGGTCACTTTTCAACCCAGTTGCTTTGATTTATCATTTGAAGAAATTTTGAAGAAATATCAGTGGAGAAAGGTCAATCACAAAAAAACAACAACAAAAAGCACTTTGAATTTAGGAATCAGTAACTTGAGTTTAGGACAAAATCTGTCCTAAAGGAAAAATATTTTAATAGATTAATATTTTTTTTATTTAATCCCTATAGGATTGAAGCTTAATTTTGTTTACATTCCTTTAAGACAAAATCCAGGAAATGTATTTTTTTCCAAAACTGACAAGTAAGATTGTACCTCCTATGAATCTCAAAGCATAAGTATCTCAATTGTTCCATCACATTTTTGTGTTGATATCACAAAACAAACTTGGGGGACATCATTTTAAATTTAGTTTCCAAATCACTAATACAAAAAATATTCGTTTTCACTCATGTGCACTTCATTTTAAATTTTGCCGCCTGCAACAAATGTGAATATTATCTTCTTTCAAATAATGTCCATCCGGTGTGTAATTTGTTATTCCACCCATATCCCGCGGGAAACAGCAATGACCCTTAACTGCAGCCTGTTCGTCGGACGCAAGAGCATTAGCGGATGATTTCATTTAATTAAAGAAGATGAAATTCCGTCTTTAAGATGATAGGAAGAGACAGTTTTGATGCGGGAAATTTTCTTAAAGTGGTTATTGACAAGGCCTCGGACGGGTTGCTGTGGCACCTAAAGAGCAATATGCAAAAAAAAGAATGCAGCTCTTGTCCAAGAGGACATTGCGAGGGAAACTTGTTCATCAAAATGTTTTTGATGTTTTCTGAGGATACTGCAGAGCTAAAAGTTATTATCTCAAATTTTGATTTCCCGAGGAGGTTGTTGATATATAGGTACAGTGCAGGGATAACGTAAACGGTGGCTGCGTAGGATAGAGTTATGGTAGAATTTAACTCATGCTGGCCTGTATATGGGTGTGTGTGTGTGTGTGTATGTATGAACCTGTTTAGACCCACCAACTGATGACATTCGTATGTTTACACACCTTTAAAGCGATGACACACACACAATCGATGACGTCCTCGGATGTTTTTAGTTCTAAAAATGGCTGTTTTCAAAACTATTTTGACTAAAACACTACTCTAGTTCAGTGTTTTTGCATTTCGGTACATGTCACCGGTTAGTTAGGATAAGTTAAAAATATGTGCATAACCCAACCCATGTGTGTGTGTTGTACATTGATTGGTCACCAGTTATATAGGATTACAGGTCATCATTTGTAGGGTCTACATGTGTATGGGTGATTGGTCACCAATTTTATAGGATTATGGATACATCACCAGTTGTAGGGTCTGAATGTGTATGTATGTATGTAGTGTATGTATGTATGTATGTATGTATGTATGTATGTATGTATGTATGTATGTATGTATGTATGTGTGTCTGTGACAGCAAGCTCATAAGCACGATATCTCAAGCACTGTACTTCAGATTCATGTCATATGTGGTACACAGATAGCCCATGGTCCATAGATTTTCCGTATTGTTTTGGTTGTGATGTCATGCATATTAATGAGCAGTGGGCTTAATGTAAAAATCTTGAAATACTCATATTTTAACAATCACATGTCTGTTTTGTTTCATATGTACTATAATTTTTTTGTTAGATCATGTGTACATGTCCATGGCAGAGGTTGCGTTATAATTTTTTGCCTGGCGTATTTGCTTACGACAAGCCCTTAAAGTTTGGCGTATTTTGTCAATTTTCCGTCGTATGTACAGGGCATTGCGTATGTACAGGGCATTGCGCGCTAGCGAAGCATGCAAGTAATTGCTAACACAACACACTTGTGTAGGCCTGCCTCGCTAAAGTGAATGAAAATTGCGCTTAAAATACCAAAAACATTACAAAATCGGACTATTATTATCATAAAAAGTATTACGAAAAAGTTCATACCCAATCCTTGTATAATGTTGATTGTTGAGTCATGAAATTTGGGTTAACAATCCCAAAATAAACTAGAAAATACTTCTATTTATCGTATCCAAACTTTCATAGGGTTTTAGTGAACTTTTACCAATTGTCAACGATAATATACTATTCAGATCTTGAACGCGCCTACTTCTTTACAGTATAGTAACTTGACTTGCAGACTGATCACTTCACAGATACACCATCAACACAATACAGGAGGAAAGTTAAATCCTAGTTAATAATATCGTTGACAATTGACAGCCTGCATTCAAAACAACATCAAAACTTTCACATACACTGTACAGTGTACGTACGTACATCATGCACAGGGCCTATGTACTAGCCTATATGTGTGTATGGCAGCACTACGGGCATGTTGAATCATTCGGCCGTTAGTCTCGTAGTTGTGTCATTTTGCTTTTATTTATGAGTAATTCAAAATCATTTTGTGTGAAATAAAACTCTGAATCGCATCAGAGAGGTAAGATGTTCATGATTTTAGTTATGTTAATGAAAAACTCTGGCGTAAAATTCCACATGCTATATCTAAATCTTACGACGCAGGTACAACCTGTGTCGTAAGAAAATTCAGCCATGGCGTAATATACGACAAATTTGTCGTTAACGCGATCTCAGGTCCATGGTACAAAAATGTTGAATTTCATAGTATTGATTGATTGATTGATTCACACATTCATTCAAGCACACTTTAATACAGAGTACAGATATATACAGGTATACAATATGATACATACAATGAAACAAAGATATTGATATATATATTCATTAATTACAAAAGTGGCTTAGGAGCACCACGCAGGAAGTTAGAGTAACTTATAAACATGTGGCCTCCAAAACACAAAACATATAAATGGACACCACCCCCTTCCCCACACACACACAAATAATTATAACAATGATTGTGTAACACCAGTCAATATTTAGATAATCGTATAAAGAGAGATACTACAAAATG
>JAIGNY010000800.1:1537500-1602500 GCA_020152595.1 Chiridota heheva | reverse complement strand
CTTTTCAATGGTCAAGTATGATGAGAGAGTGCATTCATTGAAAGTCATGGTGGAGAAAGAGATCAAAAATCTTATTCTTTTAAGGAGATATTTCAGTACCGCTGCTGCCCTCACAATTGATTTATATTTATTAAAGTGTACCATTTTTTTCATTCATTGCCTCCTTTCTCGTAAACATTATGTTTTTTCTTTTTGAATTTTACATCTTCTATCTTAAAATGTTTCTTTTATTTTTTTGCTTCGATTTTCAGTGGTATTCATCACAACGGCAAGTGCAACGCGAAAGGATCTTGTCGGGCAAATCGACAGCGCCCTGAAGACCAACGCCCACTTTCTATTCCCTTCCAACGTCATCCTGGGTGGCCGATCCCGTTCGTTACGTGTCAAACAACCCAAACCCAACGGAGGATGGGGCGATGTGCGGGACCACGCGCTATGCGCGACATACGGCACAACAAACAAAAGAAGAAGACTTCTATTATGATATTTGTATTCACTTTTATAAAGTGTATGTTTAGTCCATTTTCCGATGGCGGGAAAACCTCATTTTCATTAGTAACAGTTAGTTTATTTATATTGGCCTTTCAGGGTGTTTATGTGGTTCCAAGCAGTATTATACCCACAGGGGTAATGGAATGGGCTGAACCTTCCCCACAGTTTAGAAATAATGTAAGGATGGTCTCTTGATTGAACCCTTACTTTTTGGATGATCACATGATAGTTACAGTTGCCCCCCCTGCCTCCCCACACACACTTTTTGGACCCTGGGTTTACCACTGGTTCCAAGTCATATGCAAAATTCTATCCCAGATCAGCAAATTTGTTGGTGATTGGTCCTAATTTGCCAAAGGAAATTAGTTTAGATTGTGATGCAAGAGGGATAAATTAATATTTTGATGTAGCTTATCTTTTGTATTCATATTGTAATTATCACACATACACTTGTGTATCTGATTAATTTCTATTTTGTTACCAAAATCAACATCGAATTGGATGAATATGACAGTTTCAACAGGGGCAGTATTGTGGAAATCTAGGTCATTCTGTGAAGAAGAAAAAATGGAAAAGCGAGAACTTTTTCTCTTTTTTTGACATCGAATTCTGATTTTTTTGTTTTAAATCTTAAAAAATCTTTAAATCTTAAAATGTTTATGCCTTTTGATATGCAGTATATTTGGAAAAAAGCTTGGTTTTTCATTTGTGTACACTGACATAATAGCAGAGAATGATTTAAAGTGGATAAACAATGTTTATTAGCCAATGTTGTCCATTTGAATGATTTAAAGTGGATAAACAATGTTTATTAGCCAATGTTGTCCATTTGAATGATTTAAAGTGGATAAACAATGTTTATTAGCCAATGTTGTCCATTTGAATGATTTAAAGTGGATAAACAATTTTTATTAGCCAATGTTGTCCATTCGAATGATTTAAAATGGATAAACAATTTTTATTAGCCAATGTTGTCCATTTGAATGATTTAAAGTGGATAAACAATGTTTATTAGCCAATGTTGTCCATTTGAATGATTTGAAATGGATAAACAACTTTTTTAGCCAATGTTGTCCATTTGAATGATTTAAAGTGGATAAACAATTTTTATTAGCCAATGTTGTCCATTTGATGATAAAGGACAACAAGAGAAGCAAAGATGCTTGAAAAATCGGAACTAATCAAAATATCTGGTGAATTTACTGCATTGACTTTTATATCTTTAAAACAATTTTCGACAAATGAAGAGTTGTAGACAGTCACAGACTCCGTTTCTTTTCAGACTTTGATAATTAATTTGACTCTCTTGTCTGGTAGTATAGCATTTTTTAGATGATGAATCTCTTTCGTTACTTGATTCTGTTTTACTAATATGCTAGAATACCAGGTGGCTTTAAGTCACAAACTCCTTGAAAACTATTTTTGCAAGATAACTGAAAAACTTGCGGACGAATATACCGCCAATCTTACAACCTTTTATTTCTGTAGAATTTTTGATCTTTTGATAAGTGAGTAACAACTTCTTTAAAAAAGCTCGGCGGGAAACCTATAGCAGTGAATCTGAAGTGTTGCGTTAGTTATCATCTGCAACCATCGCATCGTACACAGGAAGATACTCAAACATGCAAAATATTAACCGAAGGATATTTCCCTCTGTATTGAAAAGTTGCTGAGGGATATTTCATGTGCCCTGTATGTTTTACAAGTTTTTTTGTTTTTTTCTCCGCAGACATCACTTTTCATTTGAGAAGTAATTAATTTGTAGTTTGCGGCCTGACGGTTTGCTGTCTCCCTTAGGCTGAAAGTGTAGCGGAACAAATAACTTTTGGAGGGCTTCAATCAATTTTTGATTTGGCTTTGATTGGAGGAGTTAAAGATATAATGGAGAAATGATTTGTCTTTGTGAAGAGGGAAATGAAAGGCATGCTTTGTAAAAGCATTTCATCTATATTATTACCTTGAACTTTTCAAACTGAAAATCTTTTTTTCTTTTTCTTTGTTTTTTTTGTGAAATTCTGTGTTGGGTATGTCAAGAGAGGTTTTTTAAAAAAGTATGTTTGAAGAAGTAAGATACAATGCAAACTTTTGTAAAGCACTTCATCTCAGAGATCTTCAAGTTTAAAGCTATGTTTTATTTGTGTAGAAATGGTTTTGTTCCACAAGCTTGAAAATTGTATAATTGCAAGCTCGTTTGAATCTTACGATTTGTAGAAGTTCCAATAACAAGCTTGCTGCAAGTAAAGTACAAGGTAAAGCAATTTATCTCAGAAATCATCAAGCTTGAAACTCTGCTGGATTTGATTTTGTGCCACAAGCTTGAAATTTTTACCAATTGCAAGGTAGCTTTTAACGTGAAAATCTGTGTTGGGTATGTAGAGAAAATAGTTTTAAGAGCTATGTTTGGAGAAGTACTATCGATACAATGTAAAGCAGTTAATCTCAGAGGTCTTCAAGATTGAAGCTATGTTGGATTTGTGTAGAAATAGTTTTGTGCCACAAGCTTGGAAATTTGCCAATTGCAAGCTCAATTTAAACTTACGATTTGTTCACAAAGCTACAAAGTTTCAATAACAAGCTTGCTGCAAGTAAGATACAATGTAAGGCAGTTCATCTCAGAGATCCTTTTTTTAATCCACAAGCTTGAAAATTTGCCAATTGCAAGCTTGTTTCAGACATACGATCTGTAGAAGTTCCAATAACAAGCTTGCTGTAAGCTTAATAAGCTCATCAATATCTGCAAGGGATTCATTTGTAATATTTAAAAACCTCATTGTCATATGCATGGGTAAAACTACTTTAATACCAGAACAGGAATACCTCACTATCCGATCATTTATTTAAAAAACTGCAAAATGGTACTTCTTTACAAAAAGAAAAATAAAGCTGTAAAAGAAGAAATTGCATTTTATGCTAATTTATGCTGATTATTTATAAATTTATTGCATATTCAGTGCTAATTGTGTATAAGTTGCATTAATGCATATTCAGTGGATCACGTCATATATGAGGTCCGGTTTAGTGTGTTCTTTACTGTGTAAAGTTTAAGTTAATGAGACCAGGGAGTTTAAAATGACATCTCCCAAACAGAATAATACGCCCTTAGATGCAGACTTTGACGTTCATCTGGCAATAAAATAGTCTAGCCACTTAGAATATCTAGTGTGTAATTTAGAAATATACAACAATAAGGAGGCACTATAGACCAAGAGGCACTGAGTTGAATTCTCAGTGATATTCCCAAGTTTTGTCCTTAAGCACAAGGCACTTCGCTACTTGCTTTAGTACTCAACATTTGCGATGAGTACCTGCATTGCTTAAGACTGATGGCCTGTCTATGGGGTGATGTATGCCCTTGCATCACAGAAACCAGGAATATGTACCAGCTCTTGAAGCTGCAGTTAGGCATGGTTACAGATTTAACTTGTTTGATATTTTGATTTGGATGTATAAAAAAAATGCTGTAAGCAGTATCTTGACCTTTTCAGGGGGAGGGGGACAAGCAGGGCCGTAGCTAGCAGGGGGCGGTGTGCAATTGCCCCCCTCCCCCTAATTTTTTGCTGATTGTGAGTCACGCGTAAGATATATGCACAACATGGGAACAGAGGGCGGCATTTTGCTCCCTCAGATCCACCATGCCCATGTCTATCCTATTTTTCCCCTATAAATTGTTTTCTAGCTACGGCCCTGGGGACAAGTGATCATTTCTAAACATCACCAAAGAATGTAAAAGTAAGCGAGGAATGACATTTGGCAGTGATGGGGTAGCGATTAAACAATACAAATGACACAATAAGGATGACACGAAAGATGAAAAACATTTATAGGAATGACACACTATGCATGACTCAATGAGAAATGACACAAAACAGATTGGTCATCAAAGATAAAGGCACAACTCAAAAAATGTTATGATTAAAGGAATTTTGTCCTTGTTTTGTTAAATTGATTAACTTGAAAATTCTATAGCAATTTTATATTGAAAAAAAAAAAAAAAGGGAAAAAAGAAGAAATTTATTTTGAGAATAATAAATGATAGGTTGAACTTTCCTTGAGTAGGCAAGTGAAATACTCAACATTCCTTGATTTGTTTGTATATAATGAAAGAAAAATATCTTTTTTTTTACTTTGCTAAGTAGAAAATATAGTAAGTAGAAAATATAGTTTTGATTAAAGCAATTTGGTAGAATTTTGTTGCGTGACTAGTCTTGATTTTGTTTTAAGAGCTTTGTATGCCCAGTTATGAAAGGGGGCAAAAGTATTTTATCTGGGAAATGAGATACAACTCGTCAAAGTTGTTAATTATTCTCGATTGTTTGCTGATTATTATTTAATTGTATTTTGTGCCATCTTGAATTGCTGCAAGTGGATGTTTGGAAGAGATGATTGTTGCCTAGCCTCAGAAATTAACGAAAATGATAATTTCATCAAATTTCATTCTTTTTTCAAATTGACCATTGTTTTAACTTGTATTCGATTTGGAGTAAAAATTGGCGCAAAATTGCAGACGACCATATTTTCTTGTTTGTTTGTCAAAATCTGCGGTCATGATCCTGAAAAATTAAAAGATGGCATGAATACGAAAAGATTAACCCCTCCTGCAGAGGGGAATGGTGCTACTTTACTGACTTGTGTGGTGATGGATGAGCAATCTATTGGTATCTGGTTCAATAAACGAAAACTGGATTTTTGTTATATTCATTGAGGTGTGAGACTCATGATGAAACTAGAACATCAATGATGTAGTAGTAGCTGAACATATTTAGGGGGTGGTTAAGCCTGTTTTTGTTTTTGTTGGTGGATTATTCATTTGAATAGGTTTGGGTTGTTAGGAAAGAAATACATGTTTGATGTTAATTTTGGAGGGAATGCAAGCGGGAGCTTTAATATCATTGTGATGCTAGAACATAAATGATGCAGTAGCTCAATATATGTTTTTTGGGTGGGTATAATACTGTTTTTGTTGGTGGGGAGTTTTATTGGGTAGGCTTGGCTTGTCCGGAAAAGAATGCCCTCTTTAGGAGGAATGGTCCATCAATCATTCATGGGCTTTGCACAAAGTTCTTCAGGCATATTTATATTTAGCTCAGCCAAGGACTAAATTACTGCAAATCAGGTATGTGGCTTTAGCCCAAGATGAATGACCTATTATGTGCAGTGTATTAGTAGCTGGTTGCTAGCAAGTGAACTGTGCATAGACTATGAAGATGCTGTCAGTTAAAAAGGTATAGATTACCCCAGTGTTGTGTATGGTGTAACAATAGCTGTTTGCTAGAAAGTGAATTGTGAAGAGCCTCTCAGATTGAAAGGTGTGAATTACCCCTGATTTTGAAGAAATTGAGGGTGTCGGATGTATATAGGTGGTTCCCGGGGGGCACATCCATATGTAAGGTGTACATATATATGCTGCCCAAGCAGGTGCCTTTTTTTTTTTTTGGCACCATTTTTCGGGTGAAATAGCTGTGTATCATATGCATGAATTGATTTGTGCATTAATTGTGAATGATTGATGGAACATTTCTCGTAAGGAAAGATATTGCTTTATGGAACATTATAACCCTAGTCGTAGTGAGGGGTTGATAGAAATCCCTATCACATCGAGCTCAATTTAGGGGCATGCCCTTCACTGAAATTGAGTCCAAAGGAGTTGAGTTATACAGAGTTATGTAGGCCTGTATTTTATGTAAGAAAAAATACTGCAAGCTTGGCCTGCTGGACATTTACCAACGTCCTTGCTGTTTGTACAAAATTGGTCGACAAAGTCAGTACAAGAGTGGCATATACTTTTGGTTATATATTTCAAGATTCAGTTATATTGTTCACATAATATGTTGCTTATGTAAGAATATGATATGTTTTTGTTTATTTGAATTGCTGCGGTGGGTGTCATAGAATAGCACAGAGTTTTTAACTATGGTTTGAAGACTTATGTCATTACGTGTACAGTCTTAATAAATTACATGGCCATCCTGACCTGCAATATAAGCTGATTGGGTAAGCTATTCTTACAAAAGTTGGATGTAATACCACCTAACTCTTGTTAAAGGTGAGTAACATCACTCGAGCAGATTAAAGGTTACTGTACATCGAACGCCGCACAGCTCCCAATTTATTTTTTTCAAAATTGAATCTAACAAAAAGGATAGAAACATTTTAGCCCCTTGTTTTAGTTGATGAGAGGCCACCCTATGGCCTTTCAGATGATAACTGAAAATTGATATAAGGTTTCTAATGCCCATTTTAAAGTAAAATTGCGCCGTGACAGAAAATTATTCTCCAAAATAAAAATCATACGAACCAAATTTATATTTGCTTGCTAATGGTGACTAAAGAAGTCTGACTTTTTTGATGGCTTTCCATACCCCTCAGTTCAGGATGCAGTTCTTGATATCTTGCCCATTTCAACTGATATTTTCTGCAAGGAGTTTGATATAGTCTTTCCTTGGTTGCCCTCTACCTTTTTTTTTCCATGCTCAGGTTGCTACATAGGAACTTTGGAGGCAGTTTCATCTTTTCTCCCGGCATAGTCATGAAGCAATATCTTTTCTTAGGAGAAATGGTCCGTCAATCATTCACAGTTAATGCACACATCACCTTAGGCATATTTTATCACCAGTTTGCAAACAAATTTCTCCCACTATGTCACCTGACATGGACGGGTGATTTCAATCACATAAGTGCCCTGATTACTCAGCACTGACTTAGTGTAATCTTATACACACAAATAACCTTGGGCTACTTGGCATGGGAATGGCAGATTTGCCATACCTAAGTTTTCAGGATTAACTTAGGTTACGAGTGCGGGTAGGTAGGCTTAAATAGAAACATTTCGGCATGTAGGCTTAAATAGAAACTTTTCGGCATGGTGTCCTGCTGGGCACTTATCCTCAGCCTCTCATATATTAGTGATAGGTACCCATACAGGTCTATTAGTGGTGTGTGGTTGCCATTAGACATTAAATGCTTTCCTTTATTTATCCTTTTGTTTTTTAATAATCTTTTTTTTGTTGGTATGGGCATGTATTTTGTGTCTACGTTCGTGTGTTTAAAACATTATTAATTCTTTTTTAATCAAAAATTGTTAAATCAATGTATTTATTTTTGTATGTAATAGGCTGGAGGCCTGAACATTGAATGAAATAAATAATAATAATTTAGAGGCAGGTACAGCAACTATTCAGAGCTATTGTCATTGATGATGTCATTGCCAAAATAGTATTTCTAGCAGCTTTTCCAGTATCATCAGAAATCCTAAATTGTTAACCCAAACGTGTGTAAGCATGAAGTCAAACCATTTTCTAATGTTGTATTTGACGTATTAAAGGATTAGTTCAGTGGCCAAGCATGTTTATCATGTATGAAAGAGGACTTCAATAGAAACAGAAAGGTGAAACAAAATGGTGAAGAAAGCATTGCAAAATCTTATTCCGTTAAAGAGATATTCAGGTTTAAATAATATCGTATTTGACGTATTGGAGGATTAGTTCAGTGGCCAAGCATGTTTATCTTATATGAAAGAGGACTTCAATAGAAACAGAATAGTAAAGAATGCATTCAAAAATCTGATTCTTTTAAGGAGATATTTAAGCTTAAAATTTGGTATCATTTGTGTAGAAACGACTGAAATCAGACTAGTTGTGATGTCATAGCCTCACAATCCTTAAAAGTCTTTATGTATTCTATCATATTTTGTCCTGCAATTTTGTGGCTTAAAAACCATGGGATTTGTCAAAAAAGTAGAAAAACTTAATCTAGGAAGGGTATTTATAATATATCACCTGAAGATTTTTGAGGAAAAATAATTGAAATAGTGAAAATATTAAATAAACTTTGTTTAAAAAACATAAAGGCTTTGAGGAATTTGAGGCTGTGACATCATAACCAGTCTGATTTCAGTTGTTTCTCAGAAATGATAGCAAACTTTAAACTTAGATATCCTTAAACAGAATAAGATTTTGCAATGCTTCCTTCACCATTTTGTTTCTTTGGAAGACTTTTTTCATATAAGATGGACATGCTTGATCTCTGAACTAATCCTTTAAGCGCCCCTGCTCTAATAAGCATCCACCCAAGATGTATTGACTGATATCATAATTGATTTGATACTTAAGATACTAAGTTTTGTTACATTCTTTGTTTATTTTTGCATCTGATGCTTACAATGATTTTGTGGTGGTTATTGTGGGGCTAGTATGGAACATGCTCACACAATGCACTTCGAATAGCACAATGTACACCGCTCGGAGCATGGTCGTTTATTAGGAAGAAACTTGGGACCCAAAAAGTGGTACAATTCTTATTTTTTATTAATTCAAATACGGTATTTGTTGTCTGTCTGATTTTCTATCAAATTGCCCACCGCGCCCGTGAAATGGCCTTAATAGAGCATGTGGAAAAGAATGGTAGTGAAGGAAAGAGAGGAGCTAGGGTGTAATTCGTGGAATGACAGGATACATTGGAGAGAGTACACTGCAACCTATGGGACACATGGCCTGAAGAGGACAAGTGAGTGGGAGCATGTGGGTAGCATTTGAGGCAATTTTAATGTGTAATTCCTACCGGGCTGGTTATATAGCAAGTCGAATATCAGGTACCCCAAAATGTATGCTGTACGCATAATGGTATTAGTTATATTTGTCAGTCATTATTGTATACAATTGCCAAGTCTAAGATTACACAAAATGGAAACCACCGATGATTATATTCATGTCGATAGTCACAAATTTAGCATTTTCTCTTTATTTTGATCACTTTTATATTTGATATGAGACATAAGAAAACACATTGTATTATAGTTGCTGTACATATTGGTGAATTAGTGCAGTGCCTTTCCATGTTAATTTTTTTTTTCTGTACAGTCGTCTTGTCATTTGGTTGGGCTTCTAAGGGTGTGGGGGGTCTCTAAGAGTGTTGGGGTCTCTAAGGGTACTGGGGGTCTTTAAGGGTGAAGTGGGGGGGGGGGTCTTTAAGGGTGAGACAAGATTGTATTTGGTTTAATTAGCTATACATTATATATTCACTGTGTGAACATTTATTTCATTTAATTGGTAAAATAATTTGGTTTTTGTAAAAAACTAACAAAAAGGAGTAAAGCAAGAATGCCTTACTTCTGACAACTAATTGACCTCCACCCCACAAGTGAGTGCGGCTTAAGCATTTGTGACATCACATGCACGTTCCCTATTGCAAAGGAATTATGGCAATAGCTCTGGTGGACAACGTTCAGTAGAATCGTTTTTGGTTAATGGTGCACCTTTTTGTGAAGTTGTATTTTAGGTTATCCAATCCAAAGGTTGGGAAAGTGTCTTTTTTTCAGTCGGAATGAGCCATTAAACTTTGGTTTAAACTGGTCAGTGACTGTTGGTATCTCAATGGGTGACCTAGAGTGACAGAGCTCGTTACTGACCATCATGCAGGAAGTGACTGGTCATCAGCATATACTGTAGGTCAGGGGCTTACTAATGCCATATACCGTTTTAATGTGGATTCCGTTGAATTCCAATGTTTCTGATTGTTCAAAATGTTTTAATAACTGACAAGCCAATTAATTACCGCCACGGAAGTGAAGGTCAAGAAATTTTCTGGAGGTGAGGAAACTTTCTAATTTGGGTAAAGTGAGTGAATGTGTTTGAGATTAAATGGCAGTCAAAAGAACCCAAGTAGTGAAAAGAGGGGGCAAAAAAAAAAAAGGTAATTAAGCCACCAACATAATTTATTTACATCTAGGTCGCCACTTTTTACAGGAGAACAGATAGCACAGTTGGCAGAGCACATGACTGAAATTCTAGAGGTCCTGGGTTCAAGGTTCAGTCCGGTCTAACTCGATTTTCCCACAGCTATGTAGACAGATACGCCGAACATCAAAGGGGAAGCATTTTGTCTGCTGCTCGTCGTACTCATTCAGCTGTTGAGAAAATTGGCAATGGTTGAATGTCGCACAGCACCCTTCAGAGGGGATGTTAAGCTGTCGGTCCGACAGCAAGACAGTACCTGGTTCTCTGAACACTATTCGACAAGAGAAGTGTGAAAACGCGGTGCTCATTCACTTCCTGTCCCAGTCAACTATAGCTCATGTGCACCCATGTAGAGGTCTGAGATTAATTGACTGCCATGGATTTGTAAAGCGCATTGAGACCGTTGGTATAATGCGCTTTATAAAGTGGCCATTATTACACCAAGATTTATGAAAATCAATCAAAGTTATTCTTTGAGTACGTCTAAAATGAAAAAATGGATATTGATTCCAAGAAAACAAACTTAATAGAAACTGATCTTCCACTGTCAAGAAAAGTTTGATCACTTAGTTTGATCTGTTAGTTTGATCACTTTTACCATGGAGAGGACGAACATCCCCTTAAAACAATCTTGGTATCAATAGGTGGAGGTCAGATCATTGAAGATTAATACATCCTTTTATTTTATCTTAAAATTGTGTATTTTGCATGGGTCACAAAAAACCACTTGTATGCCTTCGTGTTGCTTTCCTTCTTGACGTTCTATGTTTCTCTAATTTAAAACTGGTGAAGTCCTTGATAAGCGTTTTTTTTACAATTGCAATAATTTTAAACTAAGTATGTGATTTTTTTCCTCTTATTGGAGATAAGCAAATTCTCACATTGAGATACTTTTTTGGGGGTAAACTTAACTGGCAGAAGGAGTGATTAGAGAGTATGAGAGTTGTGGGTAAGTGTAAATAAAAATAGAATATTCTTTTGTATAATTATTTCCAGTACTCGTTTAATTTACAATAAATGGTCAATTTTATTTGTCAGTTATTGCAATATTTTCACATTTCCCTAAGGTCATTTTGGTTTACACTGTCCCTCTGTTTCTTGATACAATTTCCTTTCTCGACCAGAAGCAAATACCATTTTGACATTTCACCCAAATCATGTGATTAGGAGACCCCAGATGATCACCCAGATAATCATGTGATCACCCAGATGATCATGTGATCACCCGGATGATCATGTGATCACCCAGATGATAATGTGATCAATCAGATGATCACTTGGATAATCATGTGATCACCAAGATGATCACCCGGATGATCATGTGATCTCCCAGATGATCACGTGATCACTCAGAAGATCACGTGATCACCCAGATCATCATGTGATCATTCAGATGATCATGTGATCACCCAGATGATCATGTGATCACCCAGATGATCATGTGATCACCCAGATGATCATGTGACCACCCAGATGATCATGTGATCACCCAGATGATCATGTGATCACCCAGATGATCATGTGATCACCCAAATGATCATGTGATCACCCAGATGATCATGTGATCACCCAGATGTTCATGTGATCACCCAGAGGTAGCGCTTAAAATGAGAACCCTCAGAGAAAAGGCTAATCAAAATATTTTACAGAGGTCCCATGTCATGGGACAGGAAGCCAAGAAAATTTCAGGAATGGTAGCGAATAGATAGGTCTTGGCTATGCATATCCAAACTTTACGAGGTCTGTTTCAGGAAAAGTTTCCTAGGGAATTATTTTACTATGGAAACATACCAATATTTGAGTGATATGGTGAGGGTGTACAACACCTAAGTTCACTTCAACTTTAAAAAAATGCCCAAACCTCCAGTGACCCCCTATTGAGACTATCCTCATTCAAGAGATATAAGATAGTCTTTTTGGAAACATCCTATGACACGTAAGATCATATTTTACAAAAGAATGGAAGAAATTTAAAATAGTATTCCACTAGTTTGGACCAAGAGTAACCACTTCGGTCTTTTTGTTGTTGTTGTATTTAACAAAGAAAGTGTGCACAAACTCATCCAAGGACAATTGCATGATTTTGCCCCTTTGCGCATGGAAATATAAGAAATATTAGATGTGACCCAGGAAATTATAAGATATACCTCCGTGGTGTTGTGGTTAGTGCTTTGTCCTCTCACCCACAAGTCCCGGGTTCGAATCCTGGTGGGTCTGCAACCAGTGAGTTCACAATTGGTTATCAAAGGCCATGGCCGTCTTGATATATAATGTCCAGCACTGGATGCTTTCGGGATGTTAAACCTTGCTATGCTATAACCTGTTGACCTGTAAGAGTCAATGGAATCTCAACAAAATGTGGCAGATACACTTATGTACGAATTCTTGTTTTGTTTTCCATTTCATGAAGGGTATATGTGACAGTTTTCACTTGCATAAAGAGTAATGGAAATTATTAATGTTGGTCATGGAAGTTGGTGTTTGCAAGAACCATGGCTTTTGTGCTCCTGGCATTTATACCTATGTACACAAGTTGTCACTTATGCCTATGTACACAAGTTGTCACTTATACCTATGTACACAAGTTGTCACTTATGCCTATGTACACAATTTGTCACTTATACCTATGTACACAAGTTGTCACTTATGCCTATGTACACAAGTTGTCACTTATGCCTATGTGCACAAGTTGTCACTTATACCTATGTACACAAGTTGTCACTTATGCCTATGAACACAAGTTGTCACTTATACCTATGTACACAAGTTGTCACTTATGCCTATGTACACAATTTGTCACTTATACCTATGTACACAAGTTGTCACTTATGCCTATGTACACAAGTTGTCACTTATACCTATGTGCACAAGTTGTCACTTATACCTATGTACACAAGTTGTCACTTATGCCTATGAACACAAGTTGTCACTTATACCTATGTACACAAGTTGTCACTTATGCCTATGTACACAAGTTGTCACTTATACCTATGTACACAAGTTGTCACTTATGCCTATGAACACAAGTTGTCACTTATGCCTATGTACACAAGTTGTCACTTATACCTATGTACACAAGTTGTCACTTATGCCTATGTACACAAGTTGTCACTTATGCCTATGTACACAAGTTGTCACTTATGCCTATGAACACAAGTTGTCACTTACTTTTCTCCTGCTCATTTGTTTTTTTCCCTTTTACATCTGCAGGACGATAATTTACAAACTGACGATTGATGGGCTTTCTTATTTTCTCACTATTGTAGAATAAATTCTGGTGTATCAGTTGTAAAGTGCAAGCAAGCATTATTCACATTTATACTGCCTGTATTTTCATCAGCAAATTTTCTTAAAATACATTTATAATACATAACTAACCATTGAAATACCTTGTTTTTCACTGCTTTACAAATAATGCAAACTTCTAGGAAACCATGTTTCTTTGTTTTTGGTGGATCAGAATGTAACAGTGAATGTGGAGTTACCAAGAATATTGAGTTGCCATTTTGAATGGCCATTTTGAATGGGTCATAAACCGTTAGCAAAGTTAACTGGTAGGTTGAGAATCATGGGCTCACATGTATCACCAATAATAAAACAAGAATCAATGGTATAACAAGGATCAATGGGTTAGTATGGCTGAACACAGATCAGTAATTCACCAAAAATCAATGGGTCACCTAGGATCAATGGACCACCTAGTATCAATAGGTCACCTAGAATCAATCAGCCATCTGGGATCAATCGATCAATGGGCCAAAGATCAATGGGTCACCAAGGATCAATGAACAACCAAGTATTAATGAACCACCAAGTATCAATGGACCACCAAGTATCAATGGACCACCTAGGATCAATGGGTCACCAAAGATCAATGGGCCACCTAGGATCAATGGATTGCTAAAAATCAATAGGTCACCCCTTGGAGGATCAATGGGTGACCCAAGTATCAATGGAACACCAAGTCCCAGATAGTCACCAAGTATCAATGAATCCCCTAGCATCAATGGGCCACCTAGCATCAATGGGTTACCAAGGACCAGTGGTCATAAAGGATGAATGGGCCACCTAGGTTCAATGGGTCACCAAGGGTCAATGGGCCACCTAGGGTTAACGGGCCACCCTAGGATCAATGGGCCACTTAGGATCAATGGGCTACCTAGGATCAACGGGCTACCTACGATCAATGGGCCACGTAGGACCAATGGGCTACCTAGCATCAATGGGCTACCTAGGATCAATGGGTCACCAAGGATCAATTGACCACCTAGGATCAATGGGCTACCTAGTATTAATGAGTCACCTAGGATCAATGATCGATGTGCCACCTAGGATCAATGGGTCACCAAAGTTCAATGGGCCACCTAGGATCAATGGATTGCCAAAAATCAATGGGTCACCAAGAATCAATGGGTGACCAAGTATCCATCCATCATCCCCTAGTTTTAATGGGCCCCTAGGATCACCAAAGATCAATTAAACACCTAGGATCAGTAGGCCACTTAGTATCAATGGGTCACCCTAGGAGCAATGGACAACCTAGGATCATTGGGCAACCTAGAACAACCAAGTACCAATGGGCCATCTAGTATCAATGGGCCATCTAGTATCAATGGGCCATCTAGTATCAATGGGCCATTTAGTATCAATGGGTCATCTAGTATCAATGGGCCTCCGAGGATCAATTCGCCACCTACGAACATTCGGTTGCCTGGGACCATTGGGTCGTCAAGGATCAATGGGTCACCCCTTAGGATAAATGGGCTAACTGGGATCAATGGGTTACATGGAACAATGGGCCACCAAGTATCAGTAGGTCACCTAGTATCAATGTATCACCAAGTCCCAAATAGTTAGTATCAATGTATCACCAAGTCCCAAATAGTCACCTATCAATAGGCCACCTACGATCAATGTATTGCCAAAGATCAAGGGGTGATGCACCTAGTATCAATGGGTCACCCTAGGATCAATGGGCCTCCTGGGATCAATAGGTCACCAAGGATCAATGGGTCACCAAAGATCAATGGGTCACCAAGGATCAATGGGTCACCAAGGACCAGTGGGTCAATAATTCTCAATGGGCCATCAATTCTCAATGGGCCTCCTATGATCAATGGGCCACCCTATGATCAATGGGCCACCCTATGATCAATGGGCCACCTAGGATCAATGGGCCACCTACAATCAATGGGCCACTTAAAATAAATGGGTCACCAAGGATCAATTCAACACTTATGATCAATGCGCCACCTATAGTATTAGTGAGTCACCTAGGATCAATGGACCATCAATGATCGATGTGCCACCTAGGATCAATGGGTCACCAAAGTTCAATGGGCCACCTAGGATCAATGGATTGTCAAAAATCAATGGGTCACCAAGGATCAATGGGTAAGCAAGTATCCATCCATCATCCCCTAGTTTTAATAGGCCCCTGGGATCACCAAAGATTAATTGGACACCTAGGATCAATAGGCCACTTAGTATAAATGGGTCACCCTAGGATCAATGGACAACCTAGGATCAATGGGCAACCTAGGATCAATGGGCATCTAGTATCAATTGATACTGGGTGGCCACCTAGTATCAATGGGCCACCTTATAATCAATGGGACACCTTATGATCAATGGGATCAATGGGCCACCTGGAATCAATGGGTCAATGATCAATGGGCCACCAAGGATCAATGGGCCACTAAGAATCAATGGGCTACCAAGGGTCAATAGGCCACCAAGGTTCAATGGGCCACTTACGATCAATGGATTGCCAAAAATCAACAGGTCACCAAGGATCAATAGACTTATCAATGGATCATCCCCTAGTATAAATGGGACCCTAAGATTACTGGATTGCCAAAGATCAATGGGTCACCTATTATCAATAGGCCACCTAGTATCAATGGGTAACCCTAGGATCAATGGAAAACTTAGAATAACCAAGTATCAATGGGCCATCTAGTATCAATGGGCCTGCGAGGAACAATGGGCTACCTACGATCATTCGGTTACCTGAGACCATTGGGTCACCAAGGATCAATGGGTTACCTAGGATTAATGGGCCACCTGGGATCAATGGGTCACAAGGATCACCAAGTATCAATGGGTCACCTAGTATCAATGTATCACCAAGTCCCAAATAGTCACCTTTCAATGGGCAACCTACGATAAATGGATTGCCAAAGATCAATAGGTCATGCACATAGTATCAATGGGTCACCCTAGAATAAATGGGCCTCCTGGGATTAATGGGTCACCAGGGACCAGTGGGTCAATAATGATCAATGGGCCACCAAGAAATCATGGGCCACCTAGGATGAATGGGCCACCCTAGGATGAATAAGCCACCTAGGATAAATGGGCCACCTAGAATGAATGGGCCACCTAGGATGAATGGGCCACCTAGGATGAATGGACCACCTAGGATGAATGGACCACCTAGGATCAATGGACCACCCGAGGATCAATGAGCCACCCTAGGATCAATGGGTCACCCTAGGATCAATGGGTCATCAAGGATCAATGGGTAACCAAGGACCAGTGGGTCAATAATGATCAATGGACCACCAAGGATCAATGGACCACCAATGATCAATAGGCCACCTAGGAACAATGGGCCACCTAGGAACAATGGGCCACCCTAAGATCAATGGGCTACCAAGGATCGATGGGCCAGCTAGGATCAATAGGTCACCAAAGTTCAATAGGCCACTTAGGATCAATGGATTGCCAAAAATTAAAAGGTCACCAAGGATGAATGGGTCACTACGTCCGAAATAGTCACCAATATCAATGGACCACCTAGGATCAATGAATTGCCAAAGATCAATGGGTCATGCACCTAGTATCAATGAGTCATGCACCTAGTATCAATGGGTCACTCTAGGATCTATGGGCCACCTGGGATCAATGGGTCACCAAGTATCAATGGGTCACCCTAGGATCAATGGGCCACCTGGGATCAATGGGTCACCAAGGATCAATCAGTCATCAAGGATCAATGGATAACCAAGGATCAATCAGTCATCAAGGATCAATGGATAACCAAGGACCAGTCGATCAATGGGCCACCAAGGATCAATGGGCCACCTAGGATCAATGGGCCATCCTAAGATCAATGGGCTACCAAGGATCGATGGGCCACCTAGGATCAATAGGTCACCAAAGTTCAATGGGCCACTTAGGATCAATGGATTATCACAAATCAATAGGTCACCAAGGATCAATGGGTCACCGTGATCAAATAGTCACCAAGTATCAATGGACCACCTAGGATCAATGAATTGCCAAAGATCAATGGGTCACTCTAGGATCAATGAATTGCCAAAGATCAATGGGTCACTCTAGGATCAATGGGCCACCTAGACTTAATAAGTCATCTAGGATTAATGGGTCATCAAGGATCATGGGCCACCAAGGATCACTGGTCATCTAGGCTTAATGGACCATGTAGCGTCCATGGGCCACCTAGGATCAATGGGCCACCTAGGACCAATGGGCCACCTAGGACCAATGGGCCACCTAGGACCAATGGGCCACCTAGGACCAATGGGCCACCTAGGACCAATGGGCCACCTAGGACCAATGGGCCACCTAGGACCAATGGGCCACCTAGGACCAATGGGCCACCTAGGACCAATGGGCCACCTAGGACCAATGGGCCACCTAGGACCAATGGGCCACCCAAGATAAATGGGCCTCCAAGAGTTAGAGTCGTATAGGATCAATGGGTCATAAAGGATCAATGGGTCACCAAGGATCACTGGCCATCTAGAATCTATGGGTCATCTAGGCTTAATGGACAATGTAGGGTCCATGGGCCACGTAGGATCAATGGGCCACCTAGGACCAATGGGCCACCTAGGATAAATGGGCCACCTAAGATCAATGCGCCACCTAGAATTAATGAGTCACCTAGGATCAATGGACCATCAAGGACCGATGGACCATCAAGGACCGATGGGCCATTTAATATTATTGGGCCATCTAGTATCAATGGGCCATCTAGTATCAATGGGCCTCCGAGGATCAATGGGCCACCTACGATCATTCGATTACCTGGGACCATTGGGTCACAAGGATCAATAGGTCACAAGGATCAAAGGGTCACCAAGAATCAATGGGTCACCACATCCGAAATAGTCACCAAGTATCAAAGGACCACCTAGGATCAATGGATTGCCAAAGATCAATGGGTCACCCTAGGATCAATGGATGACCTGGGATGAATGAGTCACCAAGGATCAATGGGTCACCAAGAACCAATGGATCACCAAGGACCAGTGGGTCACTAACAATCAATGGCTCACCTAGGATTAATGGGCCACCTGGGATCAATGGGTCACAAGGATCAATGGGTCACAAGGATCAATGGGTCACCAAGGATCAATGGGTCACCAAGGACCAGTGGGTCACTAACGATCAATGGGCCACCAAGGATCAATGGGCCACCTAGGATCAATGGGCCACTGGGGCTACCAAGGATCAATGGCCCACCTAGGATCAATGGCCCACCTAGAATCAATGGGCCACCTGGGATCAATGGGTCACCAAGGATCAATGGGTCACCAAGGATCAAGTGGGTCACCAAAGTTTAATGGGCCACCTAGAATCAATGGATTGCCAAAAATCAATGGGTCACCAAGGATCAATGGGTCACCAAGTATCAACGGATCGTCCCCTAGTATCAACGGATCGTCCCCTAGTATCAATGGGCCCCTAGGATCACTGGATTGCCAAAGATCAATGGGTCACCTAGTATCAATAGGTCATCTAGTATCAATGGGTCACCCTAGGATCAATGGACAACTCAGGATCAATGGACAACCTAGGATCAATGGTAAACCTAGAATCACTAAGTATCAATAGGCCTCCGAGGATCAATGGACCACTTACGATCATTCAATACCTGGGACCATTGGATCACCAAGGATCAATGGGTCACCTAGGATCAATGAGCCACCTGGGATCAATGGGTCACATGGATCAAAGGGTCACCAAGGACCAATGGGTCACCACATCCCAAATAGTCACCAAGTATCAATGGCCCACCTAGGATCAATGTATTGCCAAAGATCAATGGGTCATGCAGCTAGTATCAATGGGTCACCCTAGGATAAATGGGCCTCCTGGGATCAATAGGTCACCAAGGATTAATGAGTCACCAAGGATCAATGGGTCATTAAGGACCAGTGGGTCAATAACGATCAATGGGCCACCAAGGATCAATGGGCCACCAAGGATTAATGGGCCACCTAAATCAATGGGCCACCTGGGATAAATGGGTCACCAAGGATCAATGGGCCACCTAGGATCAATGGGCCACCTAAAATTAATGAGTCGTCTAGGATCAATGGGTCATCAAGGATCAATGGGCCACCAAGGATCACTGACCATCTAGAATCTATGGGTCATTTAGGCTCAATGGACCATGTAGGATCCATGGGCCACCTAGGATCAATGGGCCACCTAGATTCAATGGGCCACCTAGGATAAATGGGCCACCTAGGATCAATGCGCCACCTAGAATTAATGAGTCACCTAGGATCAATGAACCATCAAGGATCGATGGGCCACCAAGGATCAATGGGTCACCAAACTTCAATGGCCACCTAGGATCAATGGATTGCCAAAAATTAATAGGTCACCAGGGATCAATGGATCACCTGGGATCATCACAAAGGATGAATGGATCACCAAGGATCAATGGGTCACCACATCCCAAATATTAATGGACCACCTAAGATCAATGGATTGCCAAAGATTAATGGGTCATGCACCTGGTATGAATGGGTCACCTAGGATCAATGGGCCACCTGGGATCAATGGGTCACCAAGTATCAATGGATCACCAAGGACCAGTGGATTGCCAAAAATCAATGGGTCACCAAGTATGAACGGATTGTCCCATAGTATCAACGGATCGTCCCCTAGTATCAATGGGCCCCTATGATCACTGGATTGCCAAAGATCAATGGGTCACCTGGTATCAATAGGCCACCTAGTATCAATGGGTCACCCTAGGATCAATGGACAACCTAGGATCAATGGTCAACCTAGAATCACCAAGTATCAATGGGCCTCTGAGGATCAATGGGCCACTTACAATCATTTGATCATCTAGGATCAATGAACCACCAAGGAACAATGGCCACCTAGAATCAATGGGTCATCTAGGCTTAATGGACCACATAGGATCCATGGGTCACTTAGGATCAATGGGCCACCAAGGACCAATGGGTCACCTAGGACCAATGGGTCACCTAGGATCAATAGTCCACCTTGGATCAATGGCTGATAAATATGTTTTGTTCAATATCAACAAAATGCAAGTACAGAGGTTTGTTAAGTAAAATTAACTTAAGAATCAATGGGCCACCTAGGATAAATGGGCCACCTAGAATTAATGAGTCCACCTAGGCTCAAGGACCATCAAGGATCGATGGGCCACCTAGGATCAATGGGTCACCAAACTTCAATGGCCACCTAGGATCAATGGATTGCCAAAAATCAATGGGTCACCAAGGATCAATAAGTCACCAAGTCAAGGATCAATAGTCCACCTAGGATCATTAGTCCACCTAGGATCAATGGCAGATAAATATGTTTTGTTCAATATCAAATGCAAGTACAGAGGGTTGTTAAGTAAAATTAACTTCATGGTAAAAATGATTTGCTAGTTTAGTGGGGTGCCAGGTTTAGCTGCCAAAAGATTTGTTGGGTCTGGAGAAAATTGACAAAAATGGGCACTTGTAAGAAACAAAATAAATTTGGAATAAAACAGCAGCCTGCAGCCACTCGGATAACTTTTTTCATTAGACCTTTAAAAAAAAAATTACTCCCCCCCCCCTTTCCCCCTCCCACCACCAGAGGTGCCCATTTTTAATAGCTTGGCTCACTAAGAATCACTACCTCACTTTATTTCACTGCTGAGAAATAAATAGACAATACTCCTTATTTGTTTTCAATCTATACATATCTCTTTAAGTGTTAAACAATGCGTAATAGCAAATATTAACTCCTTATCTTTCTCCTACAAATAACAAAAAAAATAATTTAATATTTTAAATTTTACTACCTCTAGTTAATTATTTTTTCTTTTGGTAAAATCTATACTCAACCAACATGAAAAAACCGAATGAATACCTGGGAGATTATAACTTTAATTCTAAAAGTGCATGTTATGAACAGAGGCTTTGTCAGGTTTGCAATTTAAAAGAAGTTGCAGATGAATATCATTTTCTCTTAATTTGTCCATTCCTTTCTAAAATCCGCTGTAAATTTATTCCAAAATATTTCTTTCAACCCACAACTAGATCAAAATGTAATACTTTATCATCAGCTAGTTCTAAATACTTACTTTTTGCAGTTATCACACTTTATTTTACATGCAATGGAAGCAAGGCGTTTGTTTCTTTCTCTTTGATTATTGTTTGTTTGCTGTAAGAAGCTCAATTATGTACCATTTAATTTATTGTTTATGTTTGTGACAATGACAAGATGGCGTAGAGCACTGTAATAAATTGTGTTGTATTGTTAATCCAGGAAAAATTATATCCTGGAAAAATCATTACCCAAGATTATATCTGGATATGTGGAGCATGATGGTAAGCTGAGAAGAATACATATTTAGAGGGGTCACACTGCTGACAGCATACATGAACCAAGGAGACCTATGCCCCCCACCCACCCTCTCAACACCCCGTCCTCAACATTACGAGAAAATTGATCAATGCTTTGGGGGAATTCAACCACTCTTTTGTTGCACCGATTAAAAATACTGTTGCTTGTTACAAGAGCCTATGATCACAGCATACGCCAGAGCCCATTTAAACTCATATATATCTAAAATATCAACTTTAAATATTAATTTAATTAAACGATTCTCCTTACATGGTTACAGGAGCCTGCGTCAGGACCCACTCACACTCTCAGTGACTCTTGTTGAAAATGAATCAATTTTTGCCATCTTAAGTGCTTAAATATCTGGAGTTAATACAATTTTTAACAATCCTTCCATTAGAAATTCAGAGAGTTGAAAAAGGCAATCAATTGATCAGCCAAACCTTTCAATGGACAATTTAAATGAAAATCATTGGAGAAAAAATATATACATCTGGATTGACAATGTTCTTGTTGTCACAAGTGCCTGTCATAACATATATAAACTCAAGCCAAAATATCCTAAAAATTTCAATTAAACAGCAAATTTTCAGTCGCTTTTGAAGGACTGGTAAAGTCGAAACTAGATAACATAAGTTTGCTATTCCAGCCTATACTTCACAACTACCACTGACCTCGTTGAAAAGAGACATTTTTCCATACTTAAAACAATAACTTACAAATTTGGAGTTATAAAATCTATCAATGATTCTGCATAACTTTGTAGAATTAAAAGAGCCATATACATGATCGATCACACTTTCCAGGGGTCACCTCTTAAATATAAATAAATATGAAAATAGAATGAGTTGCAACGAAATAACGAACAAAGACACCAACCCTGAAACATTGGGTCATACAAAATGATTCTCCTAACCTTTAAAGGATTGTGGTCAGACAAGTCTATAGGCCTTTTTACACTACGGAAAACCACCGTGTTGGACACGTATAACCTTGACTGATCTTTGCACACTGTAAATTTCAAGACGGCGTTGACCCGCGTGTCGTGTTGGGAATTTGGACAAGATCAACCAAATACACGTGTCGGAAATGATTCACGTTTAATCGTTGAGCAGTGTAAATACAGAGCGGGACTGAAGTGTGTCGATACGGATTGGACCCGCGTAAGTTTCTACACGGGTCAAAGGTAGGTAGCGTGAAAAGGCCTTATTTTGAATGATAGGGGGCAAGCAAAACAAAAAAGTCATAACTGTAAAGAAATTTGAAGATCTTTTTCAAATTGACTGGGGTAGAAAGTCTACTTTACAAAAGTGATGTCACACATTTATTTTTTCAACAAATGTAAATATATTTGATTGAGAATTAAGAGTGTTTTGCACTAAATACCAATTTCAGATGGTAAATCAAAGTTACATCACAAACTCCTGTTTCACACATATGCAATTGGCTGTAAGCCACAAAATTCCAAAAAAGGATTTTTTTAATTTACACTAACTTTTCAGGAGTGTGAAGCTGTGATGTCATAACTGTGGAGCAGCATGGTTCAGTGATATATATAATCTGTCTTTCCAACTATGAGGTAGCATGGGATTGAATCCAGATCCGAAATCATTGTTGTCTAGTTTTCAGGGTTGTGGTTTCCCATCTGTAATCCAAAATCATGGACACAACTCTCTGTGCGTTTGGCACAAGAGATTTCTGCTATAGATTGGTGTCAATATTTCATAAGTGAGTCCTAATAGACATAACTTTCTGTGCGTTTGGGCACAAGAGATTTCTGCTATAGATTGGTGTCAATATTTCATAAGTGAGTCCTGATAAACACAACTCTCTGTGCGTTTGGCACAAGAGATTTCTGCTATAGATTGGTGTCAATATTTCATAAGTGAGTCCTAATAGACATAACTTTCTGTGCGTTTGGGCACAAGAGATATCTGCTATAGATTGGTGTCAATATTTCATAAGTGAGTCCTAATAGACATAACTTTCTGTGAGATTTCTGTTTAGGGCACAAGAGATTTCTGCTATAGATTGGTGTCAATATTTCATAAGTGAGTCCTGATAAACACAACTCTCTGTGCGTTTGGCACAAGAGATTTCTGCTATAGATTGGTGTCAATATTTCATAAGTGAGTCCTAATAGACATAACTTTCTGTGCGTTTGGGCACAAGAGATTTCTGCTATAGATTGATTGGTGTCAATATTTCATAAGTGAGTCCTAATAGACATAACTTTCTGTGCGTTTGGGCACAAGAGATTTCTGCTATAGATTGGTGTCAATATTTTATAAGTGAGTCCTTATAGACATAACTTTCTGTGCGTTTGGGCACAAGAGATATCTGCTATAGATTGGTGTCAATATTTCATAAGTGAGTCCTAATAGACATAACTTTCTGTGCGTTTGGGCACAAGAGATATCTGCTATAGATTGGTGTCAATATTTCATAAGTGAGTCCTAATAGACATAACTTTCTGTGCGTTTGGGCACAAGAGATTTCTGCTATAGATTGGTGTCAATATTTCATAAGTGAGTCCTAAAAGACATAACTCTCGGTGCGTTTGGCCCAAGAGATTTCTGCTTTAGATTGGTGTCAATATTTCATAAGTGAGTCCTGATAGACATAACTCTCTGTGCGTTTGACACAAGAGATTTCTGCTATAGATTGGTGTCAATATTTCATAAGTGAGTCCTGATAAACACAACTCTCTGTGCGTTTGGCACAAGAGATTTCTGCTATAGATTGGTGTCAATATTTCATAAGTGAGTCCTGATAGACATAACTTTCTGTGCGTTTGGGCACAAGAGATTTCTGCTATAGATTGGTGTCAATATTTCATAAGTGAGACCTGATAGACACAACTCTTTGTGCGTTTGGCACAAGAGATTTCTGCTATAGATTGGTGTCAATTTTTCATAAGTGAGTCCTGATAGACATAACTCTCTGTGCGTTTGGCACAAGAGTTTTCTGCTATAGATTGGTGTCAGTATTTCATAAGTGAGTCCTGATAGACATAACTCTCTGTGCGCTTGGCGCAAGAGATTTCTGCTTTAGATTGGTGTCAGTATTTCATAAGTGAGTCCTGATAGACATATCTCTGTGCATTTGGCACAAGAGATTTCTGCTTTAGATTGGTGTCAATATTTCATAAGCGAGTCCTAAAAGACATAACTCTTTGTGCGTTTGGCACAAGAGATTTCTGCTATAGATTGGTGTCAATATTTCATAAGTGAGTCCTGATAGACATAACTCTTTGTGCGTTTGGCACAAGAGATTTCTGCTATAGATTGGTGTCAATATTTCATAAGTGAGTCCTGATAGACATAACTCTCTGTGCGTTTGGCACAAGAGATTTCTGCTATAGATTGGTGTCAGTATTTCATAAGTGAGTCCTGATAGACATATCTCTGTGCATTTGGCACAAGAGATTTCTGCTTTAGATTGGTGTCAATATTTCATAAGTGAGTCCTGATAGACATAACTCTTTGTGTGTTTGGCACAAGAGATTTCTGCTATAGATTGGTGTCAATATTTTATAATTGAGTCCTGATAGACATAACTCTTTGTGCGTTTGGCACAAGAGATTTCTGCTTTAGATTGGTGTCAGTATTTCATAAGTGAGTCCTAAAAGACATAATTCTCTGTGCCTTTGGCACAAGAGATTTCTGCTATAGATTGGTGTCAGTATTTCATAAGTGAGTCCTGATAGACATTACTCTTTGTGCATTTAGCACAAGAGATTTCTGCTTTAGATTGGTGTCAGTATTTCATAAGTGAGTCCTAATAGACATAACTCTATGTGCGTTTGGCACAAGAGATTTCTGCTATAGATTGGTGTCAATATTTCATAAGTGAGTCCTGATATACACAACTCTTTGTGCGTTTGGCATAAGAGATTTCTGCTATAGATTGGTGTCAGTATTTCATAAGTGAGTCCTGATATACACAACTCTTTGTGCGTTTGGCACAAGAGATTTCTGCTATAGATTGGTGTCAATTTTTCATAAGTGAGTCCTGATAGACATAACTCTCTGTGCGTTTGGCACAAGAGATTTCTGCTATAGATTGGTGTCAATATTTCATGAGTGAGTCCTGATGAGTTCCTGCAAGGAAATTATGTAAGCAAAACAAACAAACCACTCTCATTCCTCTTCCTTTTCTTATCCTCTATCATATAAAATGACTAGCCTGACCATCGACTTTATCCTTCTAAAGACCAAACTAAGAAATATATAAATCAAACTCCACTGAAGTCAGTAACCTAAAATAAAGAAATCTCCACCATCAGTACCACAGTCTATCGTGTAATTTCTATATTACCTACAAAAATATTACAGCAATATTAAATTTTTCAACCTTACACTAAGAATTATCATACTATATTGTGCACCATCACATCGTCAGAAGTAATATTAAATACCTAAAGAAGAAACAAATGAATGATAACAAAATTATATTTCCTTTAAGAAACAATCAAACAAGAAAGAAAATGCTATTTTGTTAAATCTACAAAGAAAATATCTGCAAATATTTGCACTGGATTTCTGCTGATGAACTACCAACACCGCTCTGATCATCTGAAGAAAAAAAACCTACTACATTCCGAGTTATGAAGTCTCGAAATTTTGAAGATAATACTTATTATTGATGTTACAGCTAGTTTGTGAATTTGTCAATATATGCAAAATTTGTGATGTATGAAAGAGCCGACGACTCAAAGTTTTCACATACTTCTTTAAATTTGTACCCTTAAATATTAGTCACTGAAAATGATGTCTTTTCCAGTTGGGGGGTGGGTGGGTTCAGACACAAAAATCTTTTAATCATAATCAGGTATGTTCCTTCAAGGAATGACCTCTTTGAGTTAGTTGATTGACATCTTTCTCGACCAATTACTGCACGAATTTGCCTAGCAACAAAAATCTGCATAACTAGGGGTTGTGGGGAGAGTGGGGGAATTCAGACACAAAAATCTTTTAATCAGAATCAGGTATGTTCCTTCAAGGAATTGACCTCTTTGAGTTAGTTGATTGTTATCTTTCTCAACCAATTACCGCACGAATTTGCCTAGCAACAAAATCTGCATAACTAAGTGGGGCAAAAATCCTACGCGGTACTGGTACAGTACAGCTAAAACTAATTTCAGCACACACAAAGTTGGGTGACAGAAAAGATGGTGAACAAAACTTTGTAAATCCGATTCCCATTACCCAGAATTTTGTTGATTCCTTTTGATAATAATTTATAAAAATCCGGAGGAGTGCCATAAATGGATCAAAGCTTGCAGCAGGGCCACATGAACATCTAAAAGTCATTGCATTGGTCATGCATGATTGCTTATTTGAGGTTTGTAGTTACCGCATTGCTATGGTGGGCGTGGCCTATTTTTTTACACGGAGAGGTCAATTGTGGCAGAGGATTAAAGAGTAACTGCTTTACATGAGAAAATAGAGAGGTTTGTCCATTCATACATCACAAATTTACATTTAAAAATCTAGAAAAAAATAAAAAATTGTCTTATGATGAATTCTTAACTAATTTTCAAGGGACATTAAGTCCTTACTTTCATGGTTGCTTCACCTCACCTATCATTCTTCAAATTGTTAGGACTTGCTGGTTATTACTCAACAGTGAGCTTGTATTTGCAGTTTATTTCTTAATTACCTTTACTAGATTCTGGTTTACTACTTTCCTGACATATGCATTGGTTGTTATACCAGAAATCACAGGAAAAATAGTATAGGATACATTAAAACTTTTGTTGAGAAATCTAGGAATGTGATGTCACAATTAGTCTGGATTCTACCCAAATGATGCAGAACATAAATATCTCCTTGAACGGAAATAAAATTTTGAAATGGATTCTTCACCACTTTGTTAATGACTCCTCTTTTATAAACTTGCTTGACCATTGATCTAATCCTTTAAACGTTTGGATAACCAAGGTGTTAAAATAGCCATAGGGTTATGGTTACACACTTCCAACAAGCATAGTGCACTATAACCAAAACAGATTTGGAAATAGCCAAAATAGATTTGGATTTAGCCAACACGGATTTGGATTTAGCCAAAAGGGATTTAGATTTAGCCAAAATAGATTTGGATTTACCCAAAACCGATTTGGATTTACCCAAAACCGATTTGGATTTACCCAAAACCGATTTGGATTTACCCAAAACCGATTTGGATTTAGCCAAAACCGATTTTTTTTTATAGTTGAAACCGATTTGGAATCAGCCAAAACAAATTTGGATTCAGCCAAAACAGATTTGGATTCAGCCAAAACAGATTTGGATTTACACCCAAAATAGATTTGGATTAACACCCAAAATAGATTTGGATCTACACCCAAAATAGATTTGGATTTACACCCAAAATAGATTTGGATTTACACCCAAAATAGATTTGGATTTACACCCAAAATAGATTTGAATTTACACCAAAAACAATTTTAGATTAACACCAAAAATAGATTTGGAATTACACCCAAAATAGATTTGGATTTACACCCAAAATAGATTTGGATTTACACCCAAAATAGATTTGGATTTACACCCCTAAATTGAAAAATGAGTATTTCACATCAAGTAGATAACACACCACCAAAGTCTGAAAACAAATTCTAAAAGAAAACAACAACTGTTCTAGATTCAATACATTTGTTTAAAGAATTAATATAACAGTAGGGGGTTAAGCTACCACACCAGAAGGTAAGCTAACCCACCAGGGCTTAAGCTACACACCAGGGGTTAAGCTATAACACCAGGGATTGGGCTATCACACCAGGGGGTAAGCTACCACACCAGGGATAATTTGGGGGTAAGCTACCACACCACGGGATAAACTACCACACCACGGGATAAGCTATCATGCAAGGTGGACAAGCTACCATACAACGGGGTAAGCTATTACATTAGCGGTTAAGCTACCACACCAGCGGTAAGCTATCACAACAGGGAGTAAGCTACCACAACAGGGAGTAAGCTACCACAACAGGAAGTAAGCTACCACACAAGGGTGAAAGCTACCTCATAATTATTGATGGTAACCTGCTCAACAAAAGCAACACCCAACAAAAGCAACACCCAAATGTAATTTTCATAATCATCAAATTTCCTGCAAAAGTGATTGCTTCTACAAATCTAAGCCACATAAAGAGATGTCACATACAGTGAAGTCACAAAGTGATGTCATATACAGTGATGTCACAAAGTGATGTCACATACAGTCATGTCACATAAAGTAATGTCACATTCGATATAATCTACTATAAAAATATCATCAATTCTATCACGCATTCCTTATCTTATGGAGCTATGCATGCTTAGCCTTTTAGTTTAATATTTACCAATTTAAAGAATATTCCCGTGAATTTTCTTTTGAATTTATATGATAAGAAAATCACTTACAGAAAACAAATTGATGAAAAAAATCACATAGATATCTTTTTTCTTTTTGAGTTGTTGCACAAGTGTGTTGAAAAGTGATCGTGCAGTGCTAAGCTTAAAGGTAAATCCGTCAGAGCCATATATCCCCAGTTTCCATGGCGCAAGCGGATGAGAGTACATCCTGGATGGGACAGCAGTCCATCGCAGATTAACTCCCCAGCAGTGCTGGTACTCATTTACCAGCTGAGTGGACTGAAGCATGTCGAGTAAAGTGTCTCGCTCAAGGATGCAGTGCAGCGCTCAGGATGGGAATCAAGCCCGGTACCTTTTAAATACGAGCTTAAATCTTTAACCACTGAGCCTCTAACTAGCATGTTAGGAGCATTGTCATAATTGCAGATCCAATATAAATCTTTATGTATTTCTATAAAATGAAAATTGATTTTTCTTCCATTCAGAGTGTAAGATACATGAGTAAATGGGCAAAGCGTGTTCTTATAAAAATTCATGATATACCCCACCTTAATAATCAAAACAAAGAAATGTTTCAGATAAAAGCTAGAAAGAGAACTAATTTTCAAAGAAATATATAAAAAACAATCTTGAATTTGCAGTAATGACATCACACTGTACACTGCAAGGTCACAGTTCAGCATGCTGGCACAATCTGTGACATGCAATAACTCCTAAACGGAATAAGATATGAACATGGTTTTTACACCAAATTGTTTCTTTCATGTTCCTCTATCATATATATGAAAATTGATGGAAATATTCCTTTAAATCTATTCATCCATCAAATCTGTGAAATCAAACAAGATCAATTTTAATCTAAACACTTACTAGTAAAAAATATAAACACCTAAAATTGAAAAATGAGAATAAAAAATGTCAAGTTTTTACCAGATGACTTTAAACAAATTTTAAATAATATTTCTAATACATAGGAAAATTTTTACGCCATTTTTCGCACAAACATAAATTTAACTTAAATCATATACATAACGGATTAACTTATTTAAATCATATATATCACGGAAGACCAAAACGCCAAGAAAATAATTGCACACGTAATTGTAGAAATTAAAAGAGTAACACATACCAATAAAAGTAGAAAATACTTAGTCTATTCTATGTTTATTTCTTATTTTTGCTAGGATTAAAAAGTGTAAATGCGTGTTTCTACGGTGCACTACTTGCACACCACTCATGTAAGAGCTCAACCTCAAAACCTCCGCCTCATCCAGCTACTGGAATTTGAAATAAATAAGTTTTAAAACTATTTTTGAATAAACTTATATTGGTTTTGTTGCTGAGATTTATTGGTAGTGAAATCCAACGAAATGAGGCAGTGTGGTAGATTCACCTGGGTCCTACTATTCTTGATCTTGATACAACATGGCTTAAAGCCCCTGGTGGGGTCAAGCAAGCCAGGTGTGTGTGTGTGTGTGTGCGTAATATCAAGAAGTTTTATTGAAAATGAGTTTGAACTTTAAGTTTGAAAGCTTTGGGATCTACTGTGCTGATAATATCTTGTGGTAGACTGTTCCAGGCAATGACTGCTGTTCCAGGCAATGACTGCTGTTCCAGGCAATGACTGCTGTTCCAGGCAATGACTGCTGTTCCAGGCAATGACTGCTGTTCCAGGCAATGACTGCTGTTCCAGGCAATGACTGCTGTTCCAGGCAATGACTGCTGTTCCAGGCAATGACTGCTGTTCCAGGCAATGACTGCTGTTCCAGGCAATGACTGCTGTTCCAGGCAAAGACTGCTGTTCCAGGCAATGACTGCTGTTCCAGGCAATGACTGCTGTTCCAGGCAATGACTGCTGTTCCAGGCAATAACTGTTTGTGACTTGGTGTGTGGTATTTTATATCTGTTTTGATGTGTTGATCTGAAGTTTCTTGAGGGGACAAAAAAGTGGCTTTTTTGTTTTTACTAAATTGTGGAGTAGTTCACACAAATAAATTATGCATATACCAGCTCACAAATATTAAAAGCAACTACACTATCCTTCATTAAACATTGGCGTTATTAATATCTTCAGATATAGATTTTTTTTTTCCTTCTTCCCTTTTTAAGATATCAAGTTCTTCCTTTAAAATCAACTTGGATCTGAGCTGGGTGTCTCTAAAGGCAACCTAAATCTCGAAGACAAAATACTAGGAGTGAAATCATTATAAGTTATTTCGCTTTGTGACATCAACCTTTTAATGTCACAAGTAAAAATTAAAAAGATACAAACTTAAATATGTCTCTTCTATTTCAAGTTTCTTTGAATGCACCAAATTCTAGATTTTTAGCAGTTCAGGAGTCGTAAATTGCAGATTTTATCCTACACGCCTCTCAAGATCTCGCTTCATGCATTGGTTTACATCCCACACTTCAGTCCACCTTTCAAGATGACAACAGAATTCAAACTAAGTCTAAAATACCACTCGCTCAATAGAACAAAAATAGCATCCAAAATGGCAGCATTAAAATTTCAACTTTCTTGCACAGGTAAAAATGTGTTGCCATGTCAGGGCGTAGAGCTTTTGTCAAGGCTGTTGGGCGATCCTACGATAACGCTGAAGCCACTCCTCCATCATCTGACCAATCAGAACGGGTCGTTGCTTGTAGTGCACCTGCTGAGCCACCAGAGTTCCTCCAGGTGTATAGCAACAATCCAGCCAATCGTTGAGCAACTTTTCCTCCGTTCCAACCTGCAACAAGAGAAGGATACAATTTGAAGAAATAATCCCATGAATTTTCATGTGGATTTATATGAAAGGGGACAATAACAGAAATCATTTGGTGAAAAAAAAACAGAAAAAAAAAAACACCATGCTGATATCTGTTTTCGTTTACGAGTTATTGCATTTCCAGGGGTCGAATTTCCTACTGTTCCGCTGTTCCGAAAACAGCGGAACAACTTTCTCTTCACAAGCATATGGCATCGATGATCAATAGCCTTATTTCTGCTAAAAATACATGCAGGTGGTCAAACAAGATTATCATAAAAATAATTTCTTCCAGTAAGAAAAAGTTTTTCCCACCTTGCTGCAATTGTCAGCACAATAATTAAATCAAGAATACACATACAGAATACTGTATGCAAGGCGGCTTGCATGTGTACGCCTTTACGTAACGCGATGCCACATTAAGTCAAAACCAATAACTGACATTACATATTTGCACATATTATCAATAAAGTAGTTGTAAATTAAGCCCATTTTTTAAGAAAGGAATTGGTCCTGTTATCAGCAAAAAAGTAGGAACAGTGAAATCTGATCTGGAACAGTGAAATCTGATCTGGAACAGTATTATCTAAGAAAGTACTGTTCTGTGGAACAGTGGCATTTAAAAAAAATTTTAACCCCTTATTTCAAAGATTCCCACAAGGTTTTGAAAGTGGCTGGTGTGGTAAGTCTAGTTCAACAGTGTGATTTCAAAAGTGCACTTCATTTGTTTATATACTTTCCTGAAAATTAATAATCTCTTTCTAAATTATTGGGAACAACTTTTGTTTTATTAATGAGATGGGGTAAACAGCTTCTATTGTCAAAATGGATTTTTATTGTCAAAATGGATTTCTATTGTCAAAATGGATTTCTATTGTCAAAATGGATTTTTATTGTCACAATGGATTTCTACTGTCAAAATTGGATTCCTATTGTCAAAATGGATTTCTATTGTCAAAATGGATTTCTATTGGTCAAAATGGATTTCTATTGGTCAAAATGGATTTCTATTGTCAAAATGGATTTCTATTGTCAAAATGGATTTCTATTGTCAAAATGGATTTCTATTGTCAAAATGGATTTCTATTGTCAAAATGGATTTCTATTGTCAAAATGGATTTCTATTGTCAAAATGGATTTCTATTGTCAAAATGGATTTTTATTGTCACAATGGATTTCTACTGTCAAAATGGATTTCTATTGTCAAAATGGATTTCTATTGTCAAAATGGATTTCTATTGTCAAAATGGATTTCTATTGTCAAAATGGATTTCTATTGTCAAAATGGATTTCTATTGTCAAAATGGATTTCTATTGTCAAAATGGATTTCTATTGTCAAAATGGATTTCTATTGTCACAATGGACTGGAATAAAGCCTTCCCATTACCGTTATGTTGATGAAAGTGGCAGCCTCATTTCAAAAGTCTTCCCCCCCCCCACACCGCTTCTTCTCCAGCCACTGTTTAAATCTTCTTCAAATAATTTAATCACAGATCCATCAATATTCAGTTTTACTTGATAAAAAGACAGAACAAATTAACTGATAATAACAATCTTCCCAATTTTAAAATCAGGTACCTCTAGCAATAATATTTAACACCCTTAAAGGTGAAATAGCGAATACTCCCATCAAGCCTCAAGTAGATGCACTTTAAGTAATTGAAGGACTTATATCCACCGACAGTATTTGGCATAATAAGCATCCCACTCTACTAAACACCCGCTCTAATCTCCTAAAGGCATTCTTGTATTTAAAGCATGCAGGTACAAACTGCAATATCGTTTGTTAGGATCATGGGTAAATGCATCACCAGCAGGAAAATGTGTAGGATATAGCAATTGATAAATGTATGTTTTAAGTGGTACTTACCGTTGCTACTTTTGACAGGGTAAAAGAAATGATCAAATTCGAGGGGGAAATTAAAAGCAATGACAAAATCATTCGGCATACGAGCTTGTGCCAGTCAACCTAAGGTGAACAAATAAAGTCACGGAAAAATTCAGACTTTGACAAACAGCCAATGCGTGTATGCATTTCACATGTATTATAAATGGGTGCTTTAAAATCCATACTCGAGCTATGAAGGTGTATCAGGCAGGTATTTATCTGTCGTTTTCTTGGCGTAAGAGGAAGGGAGCATAGGCTCCCCCTGGACAGGACTCCAGTCCAACGCAGGTTAACTCCCCAGCAGTGCTGCTACTCATTTTACAGCTGAGTGAACTGGAGCAAGCAGATTGAAGTGTCTTGCTCAATGACGCGATGCAGTGCTCATGGCGGGACTTGAACCCACTTTTCACATATGAACATGACTCCTTAACCACAAAGCCACTGGCACCTCTTCAAAATGAAATGCCCATAAATATAATCACCCTGCGAGCTTGTTTTATTGAGTACCACTGATAAAGGTGTTTATAGTATAAAGTCTTCCATACAATAGCGTCCAATGATACCCTTCTTCCTAAGTTATAAGTTTATACGTTTTTTGCACTTTTATATTGCATCATCTAAATAACTTATTCTAATGCGCCTTACAAAATATGCATATAAAGAAAATAAATACAAACTTGTAAATAAGATAAGCATGAAATATAAAGAAAACAAAGAACAAAAAAATTATGAAGAGGACTTGAAAGCACAATTAAATAAGTGAGTCTTAAGCAAGGTGTGGAATTGTTTAAGGGATTGAGCAGATTGATTGAAAGGGGTAAGTCATTCCAAAGTTTTGGGCCAAATATTTGCAGAGAGCGATCGCCATATGTAAGTTTACTGTTTGGAACATAAAGGATGAGGTGGTTTGGAGAGCAAAGGCCGTAACTGGTGTGTTTATAATGAAACATTTCGGTCAGATATAACGGGGCCATGTTATGAAGGGATTTAAAAATGAGGATTAAATTTGTTAATTTAATTCTATATGAGACAGGTAGCCAATAAAGATTTTGCAGTAGATAAAGTGATGTGAAGCTATCCCTCCTTCAGATCCATGAGGCACCCGCTTAGATGTCTCACACGTCACCTCACCCATCACTAATGCTATTCCACACTGTCCCTGGCAACCTCCACTCCCCCCCCCCCAGCAATATCCCATCCTCCCATCTCCCAGTTAATAGAACATTCCATACATTAATCCATCCTTATGCACATTCCTATCTATCACCCATATGCCATCAGCCCTTATTACTTCAAATACCATAGATCAAAATGGTGACTTCTAGCTTACCTCTAAAGTAATAAGTACCCCCCCTCCCCTTCCCAGCAATATCCCATCCTCCCATCTCACAGTTAATATGACATTCCATACACCTTCCAGCACCTTCCCCATCTGTATGTCACTGTCACTCATTAAGTCAAAATTGATAGCTCAAAGTGAGGATCTGCAACTTACCTCTAAAGGAGTGATAAAATGAACTCGCAAGAGCTTGCCCTCACAGTCAGTGAGCGGGAGGTAGACGGTCTGCGAATCATCGCTTGTATTAAGGTTAGCACCTGCACCTAGATCGTTCTCCGATTCAGCTTCCATAGGGATCAGAGCTGAGAAATGGCCCCTGGTATACCCCAGGGCGATGGGGGTCTTCCAACAGAAGCTTGGTTCCCAAAGTATAGGAAGATACACACCTGGAAATGAGATTGATTGATTGATTAATGAGAATTGAATACATATTGATAGCGAAGGTCAAACAGTGCCAGAGTGGTTCAATTCTGCCAAATATCAAAGAGAAGTATAGACAGTTTCAAACCAATTTTAGCTGAACATGATTTGTTTAGTATTTCGACCAATCAACTGCTGGGGGAGTTTTCCCCTTTGTCACCCAACCAATCAGCTGCAATAACTGGAGTTACCATCATGAATTACGCACATATGATTAACATTTGAAACTATACGGATGGTCCCATACCATGCATGAATTGTGCGAGCGGGAAAAAATGCTCCAGCATTTGATTGGTTGATAACATTCCCCCAGTTTGTTTGTTTAATGAGGGCTTAACGGCACCACAACAACTAAGGTCAAATTGTGCCTGAGAGGTCAGATCATTTTAGAGGTAGAAAGGAAAGGAAACAGGGGGAGAATGAGAGAAATTCAAAAACAAAAGGTCAGAAAGCTGTGATCGAGAGAGGAGGTGCATGGTTGGAACAAAAACAAAGTAGAGAGGGGGTGGAAGAGGATAATTAAATATGGTTGTAGAGGGAGGCATGATGAAAGAAGGAGACAATTTTATCCAGAGGATTTTTCTAGAGAACTCAGCAATTGAGTTGTGGGGAGCGAGGGAAGCTCTAAGAAGGTTGTACAGGGGGCAAGCAAGGAGAACGTGATGGATTGTGAGGGTGCTATAGCAATTGTTGCAGTGGGGTTGGGGGAACCAATAAGGAGGTGGGAGTGAGTGAGGTGGGTGTGACCAATTCTAAGAAGGGTAATATGAACATTGTCAATACGAGAGAAGTTGTTGATGGTGGATTTGATCGGAATTGTGGGCTGGATGACATGGAGTTTATTATCAATTTGGAAGTTCCATGAGGTTTGCCAGCGGTCCCGAAGAAGGGAAGCAATAAGCGGTTTGATGTCAGAGAGGGTTTTGGGAAAAGGGGCAGGGAGGAGGTTGAGGGCAAGCTTAGCGGCTGCATCAGCCCTGTCATTACCTGGGATGTCAACATGGCTGGGTATCCAGAAGAAAAGAATACTTTTCCTGCAGAGGGTGGGAGAAAGGAGTTTTCAGAGGAGGAGGTGGCATGTGAGGTTATCCCATTTAAGATTTAAGTAAAGTATACCATTGGTCTATTATGAAGTGACAAGTGACATTATTCAAATTAGTTTTCTGGAAAGTGCCGATTCGGATTTGATGTCTATACAGAGGTATAGAAGAGGCATAGAAGTAGGAGGTATAGAAGTGGCGTAGGTGGAGGAAAAGGCACAGAAAGTGGCGATGGAATAATCATTTGTAAAGGAGAAGAGAATTAAGTTTTTCTTCAACAAAAGTTCAATTTTTTGGTAAATGTCTAAAGATTGGGAATTCCAACAAGAAAATTCCCTGAACATACTTCGCCATTTTCTCAAACTTATTTTGTCTATTCTAATTAAACATGGTGCTACTACTCTTGTTCTACTCTATACCTGCTGACCTATTGGCAAGAAGCAGCATCTTGAAAGGAACAAGATACCAAAATAATTTTTCACAATTCTGATAAATTTATCAAACAGTCAAACTAATCCTTCTACAGAGGTGGTTTCTACTGTAAGTAATTTGGATAACTAAAAAGATATCAAACTAAAATAAGGGAATTTTCTTTTTTTAAAGCTATGTGATTATACTGCAGAAAATATATTCAGAAAACATGTGATTATACTGCAGAAAACATATTTAGAAAACATATTTCTGCACACACAGACTGAGTGACGACAAAATGGTGAACAAAAATTGCGCTTACGGGCCCACTACAGGCTTTGTTAGTCCAGTTACACAGAACAGTTAGCTTAGCAAATGGAAGTTTCTTTATCTCTTTTGCTAAAAATTCTATAGATCTGGAGAAGTGCCATAAATGGATCAAAACTTATGGCAAGCCACATGAACATCCAAATGTCAATGCGTTAATCATGCATGATTGCAGTTTTAATGTTTGTTTGCCTCACCTAGTTACCGCGTTGATATGAAAGGGTGTGGCCTATTTATGTCCTTAGTAAAGTCAATTACTTGCACATTAACAAGAAAGATTAAATCAATTTTAAAAATTAAAATGGATAATTGAAAAGATATAAAACTAAAGTAAGGGAATTTTCTTTTTCCAAAGCTATAAAACCTGCACCAATACGTTTTCAAAATTGTGTTGGTTAAACACAATTTCCACACATACAATAAAGTACTAGTCAAAAAGAGACCTTTATTGTTCAGAGGGATGCTCTACTCTGCCCCAATTTCCCCCAACCTGCCCCTATTTCCCCCACCCTGCCCTATTTCCCCCACCCTGCCCCTATTTCCCCCACCCTGCCCCTATTTCCCCCACCCTGCCCCTATTTCCCCCACCCTGCCCCTATTTCCCCCACCCTGCCCCTATTTCCCCCACCCTGCCCCTATTTCCCCCACTCTGCTGTTCTTTGTTTCCATTCTGCCCATCATCCTTTATCTTGCTGCTTTTCACAAACCCTCCACATTTTATTCACATTAAAAAAATATTAATAATCGCTTATCTTTTTGTCATGTTGTTTACGGTTCCCAATGTAATAAACAAAATGCAGATCCTTCACCCATTGCAAGGATTCTTCCTCAATTTATATTTCGAGTGACACAAACTTTATGTTGCACGACCCCTCCAACCCTGTAAATACCCACTATGGTCATACCCCCCTTAACCTCAACCCAGGGGAAGAAGGAAGGGGGTAAAAGACATTACAGATATACAAAAACACACCAGCTTACCTTGAAATCTAGCTAAGCCTAAGTTTTCCCCACTGTAATTCTTTATAAATTTGACACCATAGACGATGATTGGTCTTCTTAGTATGTGTGCCAGGGCGAAGATGTGTGTCTGCTCCAGGGCAGCCCCGGGTTGGCCGGCAAGGTTAAGCATCAACGACCAATCTTGTAACCATTGGTCCTCGTCCAAACTGAATTGCATACTTTCGATCTGCATTGACTCGTATGCTTTCCAACGTTCATAAAATCTGGAAAGAGAGAAATAGGTTCAAATCATTTTATGTGAATCTTATCAAACTCACTATAAAAACAACCTTTAATAGCTTGATGCAGTTTTTTGTATTAATACCAGAATGCGATCCTGTATGTCTCACTGCAGTATCTCATGCGTCATTGTAACCCTTACCACCTATGGGCACCCTCTATTTTTCTTGAGAAACCCTCATCACTTACCTACCACAGCTGTGACTCACCCTAGGTTCGACAAATTTACTGGAAAGCAACTGATATCCTGGCTCCCACATCACTGTTATCACCTAAATATCCCTTCATTTCCACCTCAGTCCATGATCTGATGTTGTATTTCCTGATTTCCAGCTATAGTGATTCAAATCTTGCCAGGATTATTTTAATTTCCTGCATTCACCCCACCCCCAACTCTTTACTCCAATGGCAGCTACTCTCTTTATGTGTCCCTCCAGCTTCTACCCAGTCACTCATCTCTTATCATCATTGTACCTCATTTCCCTCTATGGTGACTCCTCCACCTTACCATAATCAGATCACTCTCGTTAGGTGTCCCTCCAGCTTCTACCCAGTCACTCATCTCTTACTATCATTGTACCTCATTTTCCTCTATGGTGACTCATCCACCTTACCATAATCAGATCACTCACCTATCTCCCTGGTCCTACTTTACTTGCTTAAGTCAATCATATCATCCCATCCCCCATCAACTTGTGCTGTAATTTAATCTCCTAATATTTCTTCCTCAACTGTCAAAGTCAACTTCAATTGTCATTGCCCCTGAGGTATATTACACCCTCCCATAGTCTTTCCTTATGACAGCCCCCTCCCCCTCATCTTCAGTCACCCACCTGTTCCTTTTATCTATTATCTTACCCCTTATCTACTACTCTAGAATCTATTCAAATGGCAGTCCTTTATTTCACTCCAGACCCCCCATTCCCCCCTTGGCTACACCACTGATTTCAACCACACCTGCCTCCTCCCCCTCCTGATACACCTACCTGCCCATACTCCCCATAACTAGCCCTTCCAGTTGCCAATCTTCTCAATGTGTATCTTACACTAAAGTCTCTCATTTTCCACCATTATTCTTGACAAGTAGAGAAAGGGGGTGGGAGAGGACTAAATATGGTTGTAGAGGGAAGCATGATGAAGGAAGGAGATAATTTTATCGGAGGTTTTTTTTAGAAGAGTTCGGCTTTTGAGTTGTGAAGAACGAGGGAAGCCCTGGGAAGGTTGTACAGGGGGCAAGCAAGGAGGACGTGGTGGACTGTGAGGGTGCAATGGAGTGTTTTTCTGGATGAGCTCGGCTATTGAGTTGTGGGGAGCGAGGGAAGCTCTAGGAAGGTTGTACAGGGGAAAGCAAAGAGGACGTGGTGGACTGTTAGGGTGCAATGGCAATTATTGCAGAGGGGTGGGGAATAAGATATCAATCTTTTTTGTTGTTGCTAAATTGCTTCTTTAAACAGACTTTCATGTCAAACTTTTAAACTTTTTTAGTTTGATATTAAAGAGAATATTCCTTGAAAGATTCATGATGATGGCATGCACTTTGGCGAAAAAATAGCCTGCTTTTAAAATCATCATTGACTTATATAAACGGTTTCATCTCTTAAAGGATTAGTTCAGTGGTCAAGCATGTCCATCTTATATGAAAGAGGGCTTTAAAAGAAACAAAATGTTACCATTTTTTTTTTAAAGCATTGCAAGATCTTATTCCATTAAGGAGATATTAAAGATTAAAGTTTGGTATTAGTTCCGTAAAAACAACTGAAATCAGACTAGATGTGATGTCACAGCCTCAGATTCCTTAAAGTCTTTATGTATTTTAAAGAATTTTTAATTTTATTTTTTCACTATTTAAATTATTTTCCCTCAAACTTTCTTTAGGTGGTATATTATAAATACCCTTCCTAGATTTAGTTTTACTACTTTTTTGACATATCTCATGGGTTTTAAGCCACAAAATCATAGGAAAAGATATGATAGAATACATAAAGACTTTGAGGAATCTGAGACTATTGACATCACAAGCAGTCTTGATTTCAGTCATTTCTACACAAATGATACCAAACTTTAAACTTAATTATCTCCTTAACGGATTGATGAATGCTTTCTTCACTATTTTGTTTCTTTTCAAGTCCTGTTTCATAGACACGCTTGACCCCTGAACTAATCCTTTAAGATATCTGTAATCTGTATCTTTATCATAATTATTCTTCAAGGCATCACTAGAAAATTTCATTTGCATATCACTATATATCAACATTTTTGTAGCAATTATCAAGGGTAACATAAGATAAAAACCAGCTAAAAACCTTTATTAGTAAAAATGTCATTTAACTTAAGGCCCTTGAGAAATTTTCAACAAGACATCAATGATGTTATAGCTCAATGCATAGTAGTGCAAAAATTAATTGACTTGTTTTATTCTAAAAGCAGTTTTAGTTTTGTCATATCTGATACTGGAGTAACTGTAGAATACTCTGCTGTTCTGGAAGTATACCCGAAAAATTAAAAGGCTACACAGTCAGTCGTGATTAAGCCAAAGATTTGATTGTTTTCCCTGTATTTTCCAAGTTTTCTTGTAAGTATGTATTTTTTGGGGTTTGAATACTGGGTAAGTTGCGTGCTTCAGGTTAGTATGAAGACCCATTTGTTTTTGTGGGTCTTTGAGTGGGTCATCTTTGGAATGGGCTACAAGCTACATAGCTGGGTGTCCTTTTGGATAGGGCTAGGTTTTAAATGAAGTCGGAAGACTTGGGAATGTTTTGTGTACGGGCTACGAAGTCCCTTTATTCTCTAACTTAATTTAAGAACGACACATATTCATGGGCTATGAGCTACATAGTTGGATGTCCTTTGAGTTTTGGATAGCGCTACGTGGTGGTGGAGGTTTTAATTGAAGTTGGAAACTTTGGGAAATGTTTTGGGCATAGGTTACAAGTTACAAGGTCATCAGTGCGTAGCCCTGCCATGAAGTAACATTCGAAAATACTGGGTATTCTGCAGTTGTACCCTGATATTTTTAATTTAAAATTCAAATGCATTTTAAAGATTTTCTTGAAGTCAACACATTTTTGGGCAATTATTCATTATGTTTAAATTCCAACAGTTTTGCAGTTTCCAAGCGAGTGTGTATAGCTTACATGCCTAATAGTACCTAGTACTGTAATGTTTGGAAAGTACACCAAAACTGCTCCAAATTAAGTTTTAAAAATTGTGCAACCAGTATAGCAAAAGTATTGACTCCATTGTCCAAATAGACGCTGGAATTTTGCTTTCCAAATCATGAAAAGTTTACTTCTACAGCATAAATCATCGTTTTCATGGGAAATATGCATGGAAATTCAGTTTAGAAAGAACAGATAACTTTCCTTCAATGTCATTTAATCTCAACATTGCAAACATTTTTGCGGAACTTGCTAGGACTTTCACTGTGAAAATCTTGCATACTATGATACAGAACGATACCTCGCTGTAAACTATTTCAAAACTACGCCCACAAGCCCCAAAGTTCTGATCATATCAGTCCTCTCGCTTTGGCCGCCATTTTGCGAAGCATGCTGAATTTCAGTTCTGTTAAAACCTATTTCTGTAGTTTAATTTGCAATATTTTTTTCTTTCTTGCAAACTTTATTTGACTCATCAGGTAATATTTACATGTAAATGTACTGATTGTCACGATTCAAGTATTTTGACCATGTGGTTTTTGATCGATTTAACAGCTTGTAAAACAGGCCTTGATTAAGTGGGATTTAAAGCCGTACCGTTATGGCCTATTGTTCGTTTGACAGTTTACTGCCGCACATTCGCGGTGCATTTCACAAGTTATTCAGATTATGGCGAAATCAAGTGCAAAACATCCCCATTCATAGGTGATTACTGTGCATTTGTAATTCTCTCATTTAAGGATAATGCTAATCAGGTTTACAGTTTGTAAAAGTCATTGATATTGTCAACAGAATGTGTGTGTGTGTGATTGAATCATGAATGATATTGATTTTCAACGGCAAGGATTTGCAAGCGTGTATGTAGCATGTGGTCACATCTCTAGTGACAACAACAGGTGTAAATCCGTGGTAAATGGAGATACCAATAATTATTAAAATTCAACAAGAAACAAACAATTACAACTCTAACTTTCTAAGAAAATAAATTATCCTTCGTGACAATGCACTGCTATTCGATTCTGGTGATATTGGTTCTGAATATGGAACAAACATATCAGTATATATTGTAATCAATCAACAAACAACAACTGACACTGACAACTAGCTCACGTGTAATTCACGTGAAATGTCATGACCCTGATCCAAAAATTTGCATATTCCAATTCTGATTGGAAAATGGTTTACGTCAAACACACTGTGATTCGCTTGTAAAATCTAGCCACTGCGATATGCATGATTAACAATATACTAAGACATGACACACATGAAGCTAATAGGAAACACATGCACTGTATGGACCTCAACATGCCAGAGCAACGTACAGTATGGCCATGTACGGTATGGCCATGTACGGTATGGCCATGTACAGTATGCGTACATACAAGAATGGCATAATGTCTACAGCGAAAAGGGCTATTTTTAGCAATGCATATAATATCTCTTAACAAAATACAAACTGTATGAAGCATACAAAAATCTCGCTTGAACCAAAATTTCAAGAGCAAAACTCTTAAAACCTAGAAGATACATTTTAAAGCAAACCATTGCACAGGCACATATGGGAGCTCACATACGATTTGATAAGCTCCACTCATCACCCTCTGTGTAATGGGTGGAGCTAAAAACACGTTAAGTTTTCTCCAAGATTTCATTGACACTTTGAAGTATTTTATTTTCATATTCGAGAATGAATTTCTCCAATGCACACAGATTAACACACAGTTAGGAATTTAGCACAAAATTTACTTGGAAAATTGAATGTTTACAGCTCTTATACAAATGGCTTTCTGATTGATAGTTAAACCGGTGCCTGATGCAGGCACGTAGCCCTGGTTTTCCATCAGTAGCCAGGATTTCTAAGTTTTCCCTACTTGTGATGCTAATAAAATGTGAGATTCATGTCGAACTCACACTTCCATGAGCAAAAAATGATTTTTTTTTTAAAATTGTTTGATTTTAAAAAAGGAGTTGTTATTTGGCTTTTTCTGAAATTTTGGGTATTTTTTGTAGCTTTTCTGAGACTTTGAGCCAATATGCAGAGACATTGGACATGGCAGGAAAGGGGAAAGCTGCCCCCCCCCTACCCCCGAGAGCATGTAACCTGCACGGTTACATGCTTTATGCCCTTTTAGGGGGTAAAATTTGGAATATATTAACATAAAATTGGTTAAATTTAACAAAATTTGGTAAAATCACAAAAGTTTGATCACAAAAAAGATTATTTGGCTTTTTTGATGTTGAATCTTATAAATTGACTTTTTGTTTATTTCCTGGCTTTTTGGAAACTTGTTTGACTGTAAAATATCTTATTTGGCTTAATTCTGACCTTTTCTCAGGAGTTTTGATAAAAAAAAATATTAAAAAAAGATAAATTATTTTCTGATGACATTCAGACCAAGTGATATTTTTCATGTGTTCCCCTAAAATCATAATAATTTTTTATTCAAAGCATATTTTACACCTCCAATCCTCATTTTTTTATCTTCAAATACCCAACGTCCGTTACTCACCTTTCCCCTCCCTCGTTCAAGCTATCCCCTAATGCCCGTCGTAGAGATGCATCCGTGTCAAACACACCCCAGGTTGCCTGCAGCGCAGAATCTAGCAAGCAGTCTCCCGCCGTTCGGTTCCACAGAGCGAACAAGCGACTGTTCAAGGTATTGGCAATTTCATAGCTCCAGTTGATGATTGGCGATTCTTGTTCAAGCTCTGTTAAATAACAAAATTGCAAAAGGTGTTAAGATAAGATAAGATCAATTCATTTCGTCCACAACAAAATATGGAAATTTGTCGCCCTGTAACAAAATGTTCAAAGATATTAAAAAATATATATAAATATAAAAGTTACATAAAAGTTATTTAAAAAACAGTAATTTGAAAAATAAAAAAAGTTGTAAACAAACTGAAATTTGCCTTTTTTAATCAATATCTTCATGGTCTTATATTTTTTTTTTATTTCTTAGGACCATCTTGCAAACCAGTCAAACAGCTTTCCATGTATATGATCAAGGACTATGAACAAAAAATTGGTGGAAAAAACCATGTGGATATCTGGGAGTTATTGCATCTTAAATATTTGGACAAGCGTGTTGAAAAGTGCCATCATTGCAGATTCAGGACAATTTTTGATGTATTTATTTGAAAATACATCGCCTCTTTCTAAATTATTGGAAACACGATTTGTTTGAAGGAGCACAAGATTAAAAAGTGAGGGCGCTAGTTTCTGCAAATTTACTCAAATTGTCATAGAAACCGGTCATGCCTCGCGAGCCATGTTAGTATTCTGGTGTACATGTGCACTGACCAAGTACAGTACATTCGTTCGTTGATATGTACGGTAAACGAGTGCTCTGGTGTCCAACTACTTAAAGTTGTAACGTTTTACGTTAAGTAGTGTACTAAAACATGGATATATCTTTCAGAGAATTTGACGAACCAGAGGTGTCCTCCATTAGGAAATAATAATATTCAAAAGATTTAGCAAAAATGTATAAACAAACATAACGTGAAACTTAAGCCTAGGCTGTTTTACTGGTCCACTTGCCGATACAATATAGTGATATGAATGAGTACGATGAACTTTGAAACCAGTTTCCTTCACAAAATTTACACTGCAAATAAAATACACATGGTTCAACTGAAAAACAATGCTACAAGACTTGCCCTCCCAATCATTATGGAACATTTATGCCAGTTCCAGGAAAAAGAGTTTGGTTTGGTTTGTTGGTGTTTAACAGCACTGCAACAGTCAGAGTCAAATGTGTCAAGAGGGTGTTAGAAACGAAGGTGCAAGATTTAGGAAAGAGAGGAGATGGAGGATTGAGAGGGAGAAAGGGGGGAAAATAGGGTGAATTTGGGAGAAAAATTGAGGTGAATAGAAAGGAGTGTGTAAGATTAGGTGTAGAAGGGAAGAGAAAGGGAGATTAGATATGGTGGAATAGGTTGTTGTTGCAGAGGAAGCTGATAATGTTGGAGTAAGGATTGTTTTTGAGTATATCGAGATTGAGGTGGGTGAGGAGAGAAGAGACTTGGAGTTCAGGTATAGGGGATATGTTAAGAGGATATGCTTGATGGAGAGGTCAGTGTTACAGATGAGGCAGAGGAGCCAGATGGGAGTGGGTGAGAGAGGAGTGACCGAGGTGGATGTTGGTCCCAACTTTGGGTTTTATGGTGAAGTTTGTTACTGGTTTCGTGATTCCAGAATCTTATTGCCAGGTCTTACTGATGTAATTGGAGATGGAGAGATGGAGGTCTGAGTGCAGAATTGGAAATGGAGAAATGTTATTTACAGAGCTTTGTTGGCGGCTCTGTCAGTTCTATCATTGCCAGGGAAAAGGGAAATATCGAAAAGCAACAATAAACTACGGAAATTCACCTTCCATTTGTCCACGACAAACTTCATGCATCCATAGCCCACAGCTGACATGAGGGCAAAGGTGACTTGAATATTCATATTAACCAGAGAATTGCTATACTGCTACATGCTAGACAAGCATTCAATTCTTATTTTTTTTTTGGGGGGGGGGATCTCCTAAAATATGCCCTCATACTTCAGTCAAGTGCTCCTTTAATGATTGAGATGAGGTATAACATGCACTTTACAAGAATAGTTTTGCCCATCTATTCATGAACCTTTCCTCTAAATGAAAAAAAAAAATGAATTCTTATTACATGGAAATATATAAAGAACTAGATTATCAGCACTCTCTAAAGCGCATACCTCACCCCGTTGCAATTCCAATATGCCTAGAATAATTTTAAAGAATCATTTGATCCCCATACCCAATAAAATCTACCTCAGAAATCCTAGGCCCACCAAAATTCATCCCCAAGTTTTGATCTGTAATGAAGATTTGCAATCTGAACACTTAAAGATTATCTTCTGACTGAATTTCTTCCAAGGCCATACCATTGTTTTCACTTTTATTCAAGGAAAGCATCATTGTATGAGCTCTATTCCATCATTTTCCATTCATGGCAGTAACCAATTGCTTCATTTGCATTGATTCCAGAGAACACTTGATGTACAGTAAGTCTCTTTGAGTCTAGAAAATTAATTGCTTAGATCTTCATTCAGAGCGCAAAGTCATTGTTCAGCACATTCCATTGGAAAGTTTCAACTTATGTCTTGATAACTTAGTCTTGACAGATCTCATCCTAAAACATCCCCACCCCTTAATTTCTACCCTTCCCCTGTTCCAATTAGTCCCAAATTTTAATCACTTCTTTTATGAAACAGTAGGGAGAAGAGAGGGGGTGGGTGGGCTTGCTCTTAGGGGAAAAGTCGCATGCATATGTCCCCTATTTCAATCTGTAGATAGAATAAGTGAGCCCAAAACACACACCAAATTCAATTTAAAATCCAATCATCAGTTCTTGATATATCTTGATGACAGACAAAGTCACCTTAAAATGTCCCCACCCCTACATTTGCACATTCTCCTGTTCCAATGTCTCAAATTTTAATCACTTCTTCCTTAAGCAGTAACAAAACCACACACCAAATTTAATCCAAATCAATCTTCAGTTTTTGAGATATCTTGATGACAGACAAACAAACAAACAGGCGAAAACATAACCTTAGTTGGCGGAGGTTATTATCTTGGATCTGCAATTATGATATCACATTTTACACTGCTAGTTCACTTATTAACACACTGGCGAAATGTTTAATATGCAATAACTCCTAAACATAATAAATTATCAGCATTGATCTTAACACCAATTTGTTGCTTTAATTGAGGGATTTCACCACGTGACACGTAATTCTTAACGAGAGCTTTGCGCGTTGAGTATTGCACACGTCTGATCTTCAAACATCTGTCACATCACACGTAAAACAAACAAGACTTGATCTAAAACATGCGCTAGCATGCGCTTGTCAGAAAAACATGCGCTGGGCATGTAAAACAAGTGCCCCCCCCCCCCCTTCCCCTCCCCATTCCCCCGCGGTCACTATGTGAATCATTCAAACTTTTTGTTAAGTTTCTATGATGGAGAAAAAACATACTGTAGAAAGCAGAGGGCAAACTGCCTTCCCAGTTGCATGTTTTGTACTTAATTGGGAGGTAAAATTAGGAAAATATTAACATAAAATTGGTAAAATATAAGGGAAATATAGTAAAAAATTTGAAAACTTTACAAAATTATTGAAAATTGGGGTAGGTTTTAGCAAATATTTCCCCAAAATTGAAGAAAAGATCTCCAAAATTGAAAAAAAATTCTTCAAATTAAAGAAAATTTTCTTTCAGGAAAACTTTCCCAAATTTGAAGAAAATTTCCTTATAAGGAAATTTCCCCCAAAATGATGTAAATTTAAATCATCAGTTCCAATTTTCCACTTGCAAGCAGGAAATTTGTTGGGTTCTTGCCTTCTCTGAGAGATGTGACCCTTCCTGCACCAAGAGCATATACTACATTGTTTATTTCTTTACAATAAATGCTTCAATCTGCACAGTTACCTTTCTGAACATCTTGATCAAGCAGTTCATCAAAGAGTTGATTGCGAACGGTAGATGGCAAGAATTCAATTTCTGTCAACGAAAGAGAAAAATACAGCTCTGTTAACAAGTAAAAAGAGAGGAACATTACTGTCTGTTACCGATTGTGGGTCTACAGCAAGGGTTCTTAAATCAATTTTGCGAAGGGCATCAATTCATATCAGTATCAGGCCATGGGCCAATCGCGTGGCAAAACCAGCGTCATGTGACAAACAATTTCGTCAAAACAATCCCTGAATACAAACAAGTTGAGAGCGTGTGCGATTAGAAGGATGTACTTCAGATGTCGGCGGTTCTCTTATCCACCTTCCTTTGACAAGCCACGAGCCCAATTTATAGCGGAACTAAAGATAACATTTTATTTAATAAGCCGCAATGTTTTAGTGAGCTGATCTGCCTAGGAAAACCCCCAAAATAAACAAGTATTTTGCGATTTTTACCAATCTCATTCGCATTGATCTTACATGCAATGCACTGTATTGCATTATATAATGACTATTGTTCGCGGGCCAGATTGGATTGTCTGGTGGGCCAGATTTGGCCCGCGGCCACTTATTAAGAATCGCCGGTCTACAATAAACAAACAAGGTAGGCACATGTGCAATATATTAATTTACTTACGACTCTGGTAAGAAACATTCTTCATGCAGTATGTGTTAAAACAATACTGAAGTACAGGTACAGTTTAGTATGACTGTAGGCCAAAAAGTAAATGTACCTTAATTTAACAAAGTGTTGGCCCTCTTTCAAAAATTTAAGGTTATAAGGTCTTGGACAAGAAATTATGCTGTCATCTCAACTCAAAATAAAACATTTTTATGATTGGAAACCATTTTTTGATGCCCCCAACTTAACGAATCTGACCATTTTGATCCGTTTTCGAGGACCGCATTATAAATCCATGATCCATGAGGTTTTATGTTTTATCCATGCGTTGTCGGGTTCAGGCCTACACAAACAGTAGGTTTATCCACTAATTAAGTTTTTAATTGGCATAACAATACAAATAAAAACTAACATACTGTGCTATAATAATAATTAAAAGCTAGCCTACATCTAATTTTTGAATGACTTTAAACATATAGAAATAAGTAGAACATATAGAAATAAATTTCAAACATATAGAAATAAATAGAAAAATTATAGAAAACCTACTATATTGCTGTATATTGTATTGCTGTCTTCAGCAAGGCCAAACTAAAGAGGAAATGGGACTCGGCATGAATTGAAGACTTGCCAATGAAGACGAATTCATTAAAACCCTCAACCTTTTTAAGAGCACAAGTGTTTGGTACAGTGTTGTAAATTACAATAAATACAGGCCATTACTATTCATAACTGATAGAAAAAAGCATAGAGAAACAGAAAACAGCTACAAATTGCTATCTTCGGCAAGGCCAAACTAAAGAGAAAATTTGACTCGGCATGAATTGAAGACTTGGCACTGACGACTGATTCAATAAACCCTTCAACCTTTGTGAGAGCCCAAGTGTTTGGCAGTCTTGTCAATTAAATATATACAGTGCATTACAATTCATAACTGATACAAATCAAAGCTAACTTAGTGTCAAAATACATTCACATACAGTACTGTACACTACTGTACACTGTACAGTGCTATATACCTTATTCTGTTGGCCAGTGACTTCTAATAAATAGTAAATACTTTAGTTCTAGTTACCGAAGATGTAAGACATGTTAAGAATGAATTGACAAAAAACAAACTTGGGAGTTTAAAAGGAATATTCTCATGAATGATCATAATCATATGATAGAGGACTATGAAAGAAACAATTTGGTGTAAAAATCATGTTGATATCTTTTTCTGCTTAGAAGTTATTGCTTTTCAAAGATGGCTTGTGTGTTGAAAAGTGACCTACTGTATCAGTGTACAGTATGATATCATAAAGGAAAATTCATGACAATATTTGTGTATTTCTTTGAAAATTAATTCTTTTTCAAAATTACTGGAAGCATTTGATTTCTATTTATTGAGATAGGTTATAACATACACTTTATAAGAACATGATTTGCCCATCTGCTTATGAACCTTACACTCTTAAGTAAAGAAAAACATCTTGTTTTATAAAAACAAGACACTCGTGGAATCTTTGAAATGCAATAACTCCTTAACAGAAAAAGATACCAACATGTATGTATATACAGTATGTATTATATGTATATGTGTATATATATATATAAGTATATATATATATATATATATATATATATATATATATATATATATATATATATATATATATATATATATATATATATATATATATATATATACATATATATATATATATATATATGTATATATATATATATATATATATATATATATATATATATATATATATATATATATATATATATATATATATATATATATATATATATATATATATATATATATATATATATATACATATATATATATATATATATATATATACATATACGTATATGTATATATATATATATATTTACATGTATATATGTACGTATACATGGAAATGATAATTAACAGGAATATTTCTTTCAAGGTTGATGGACAGCTACAAAACTTTCTTACTTCAAAAAAAACATCATCATTCTGAGAAGAACACTTTCACTGTTAAACATAGCATATTCAGTATTCAGTTATCAACATTTTTTATGGTCAAGGTTTTTTTAGAAACTACTTTGATACAGGTATCTTCTTAAAGGGAAAATATCGTCCCATAAATACTTTCAGAAGCGAACGCCGCCGTGCTGGTAACGCCACTGCCGGTTTTCAATTTCCGCTCTTGATTGCCAGAAATCACACATCCACAGGACCCTACATGTGTTATCTATAACATCACAGATTTCTGACCAAAAGGAAAATTGAAAACCAGAAGTTATGTTACTAGCACGGCCGCGTTCACTTCTAAATTTATTTATGGAACGATACCTTTCCTTTAAGATATTGAATTTGCAAGATGTCACAAATTTGATTGAAAGCGATTGATCTATTGTAGAAGAGTGATACCACACCTTACCATCCACAACAATGTTTTGTTTTTTCCTGTTCTAATTCTTTCTGTCGACGGTTGTAAGCCACAAAATCTCAGGAAAAAATTATATAAATGTATATAAAGATTTGACAAATGTGATGTCACTTCTAGCCTTATTTCAGTCGTTTCTACATGAGTCTACAGTATGTATGATGATCCAAGAGGCCTATTAAAAACTTATCCAGAAACCCCTCAGCACATCATCCAATTATCATCCTAACTAAGTACTTTTTATTCTTTCTCTTGAAGTCCTCCAGGCACTAACTGGAGAAAACTATTAGTGAATCGAATGGTTGGCCTGGCCCAGAAAATAAGATCTCCAAACCACACTTCACTAAAAGGACTGTGTAGCTGTGTATAGCCAGCAATTTAGTGTGCTCACATTTGCTGTGGTTAATCAAGCATTGGTGTTAATGAAAGAGACCCGGGAGAGTGAGACTTAGTGGAGGCAGGGATTTGAAATATGATCTCCCGACTTGTTCCATTTGCCAATCAGGACATAGGGTTGGAGAGTAATAGGCCTCTTGGATCGTAATGTATTTTAAAACAGAAAAGCTTCTTCACAAAATAGTTTCTTGAATATTTTTAGGACAAATTGTTCATTTATCATCTTTGTTCATGGACGAAAAATGGACAGGATGTTGCAGAGAGTCTACAGTACTCTATACTGCACAATATAGATAATCTAATATATCAATGGCCTATGAGCATAAAGCAATTTCTATATTCTTTAAAAGATTATAAAAATCTTGAGTTTTTGAGCCATGGGTTGATCAAAGTTTGGTCAGTTTTTATTTCATGCAAAATTTGTAATGTATGATTGGGCGAGAAGCTCAAAATCTTTTCATCAGAATTTGCTGCACAACTTCAAAACAGAATACCAACGTTGCTCTGTACTACATGTACAGTAAGTACATCACAAAATTGACAGAAAATATGTAAATTGATGCCTGAGATTTCAAAATGCTGAAATGGTCACTGTTTAAAGGCTTACTTCAGTGGTCAAGCATGTCCATCTTACACGAAAGAGGACTTCAAAAGAAACAAAATGGTAAAGAAAGCATTCTAAAATCTTATTCCATTAAGGAGATATTCAAGTTTAAAGTTTGGTATTATTTCTGTAAAAATGACTGAAATCAGACTAGTTGTGATGTCACAGCTTCAGATTCCTCAAAAATGTTTTCCAAAGAAAGTTTATTTAATTTGTTCACTATTTGAATTATTTTCCCTCAAACTTTCTTCAGGTGGTATATTATAAATACCTTTCCTAGATTCAGTTTTACTACATTTTTGACATACAGTATCCCATGGTTTTTAGGCCACAAACTCGCAGGACAAAATATGAAAGAATACATAAAGACTTTGAGGAATGTGAGGCTATGACATCACAACTAGTCTGATTTCAGTCATTTTGATGAACAATTTTTTGCTACTATGATTGTTTTTAATAGATTTTCAAGGGGTTTTAGCGCATGTTGCCTCTACACATCTACAGTACATGTATATGCATGAACCCCTGAACAAAACAAGAAACATTATCCAATTGAGTTTCTTCACCATTCTCCTTTCAAACAAAACATAAAGGCTATAATTTTTCATGAACTTACAGTATGTACTGAACGTTTGTGCACTAAAGAGCATCATGTAAAGTATTGCATTACCTTAAACTTTTACACGATATTTGCTTCGAAAACAAATTCGAGTTTTCTGAGTAAACCATAGCCCAGTCACAAAACAAACATGTCCAAGAACGATGTTTACCCAAACAACATGGAGCGACATTTCAGGATTGTAGAGATTGGACTATAGCGCACTATATTTACACTAAAGTTCAACTTGCGAGCAGACACCCCAGTTATCATCAAAGGATAAATTACTGTATATATTGGTTTACGAATTACTCATTATCGGGTCAGACAATAGCCAATGTATTTTCTGATATTGTGTATGTGGAAAATATTGAAAAATTTACAATGAAAAAACATCTCAAACAGTTGGATATATTCTTGTTTAATTGACAGGTCACAAAGAGTTGTTATTTAATGGTGAAGTATCTCCATGGAAGTGGTGTTCCTCGAGGTTCTGTATTGGGTCCGCTTCTTTTCTTAACCCTTACTCTCCCAAGGTTCCAAAAATAGAATAAGCTATTTCTGAAATTTTTGGAAAGAGGATTTTTTCAGCACTTTCTGTTCCATTTGTACCAAAACAAGTTCGACTTTTATGAAAGCTAACATGTTGAACTTTCCAAAAATGTGCATATTTCCGAACTCAAATATGCAAATGACGCAAATATGAAAAATTTGGTACATTTTGACCTAAAAATTATCCCCTGATTCTGTGAATAATCTATCTAATAGTGTATGGCACTAAATTTTCCAAAAAAAATGCATTTTCCCCTTTTATGATGTCCAAAACTAATAGAATGCAGAAAAACAAGATGTTTACATCATCATTTGCAAAAAATAGAATAAGAAATTACGCAAATGATATGCAAATTAGGTCATTTACCTCATTTATTATGCACAAAAGTGTTTTTTGTTTATTTCTGACCCAATTTCAGCCATTTCAAGCTTCACAGCTACTTTTATGTTGATAGACTATGCTGATTATCTTTTGAACACTTACTTCTGTTCATTCCACATGGAATTCATAAGAAATGTTTGCCGAAAAGGTCCAAATTTGTAAAGTCTTCTGCTATACCTTGTTGCTGCAAATAGAATTAAAAAAAAAAAAAAAAATTGCAACTATATTCATTCAACTTACTTTAGTTTGGTCTTCTCATAACCAGTTACCGAAGACCTCGTGTCGATCCCGGTCACTCTCCACCAGTACTTCCCACAGATGATAGTCTTTATCGGCTGCAGGGATGACCTTCGACTGTTGTATCTCCTGCAGCCGAGCGTTCCGCTCTTCCTCCCTGGTTTTGAAGGCAGCTTTTTCCGCTGCAGTCGGATTTTCTTTGAGTGGTGATGGTGGCGAGACCGCAGCGGAAGGCCTGGAAGAGGGGCATGGGCTCATCTTCAACGGTCTGTCCCTCTTCCTCTTAAGTTGGGGAGTAGCGGGCGGCTCGTCCTCTTCAAGCATACGCATAACATGTTATCGCATAACATGTTATTGTGGTTTCTAGTAGCGGGCGGCTCGTCCTCTTCAAGCATACGCATAACATGTTATCGCATAACATCTTATTGTGGTTTCTAACCTGCCCCACAATTTTGTGGTAACAGTGGGGACAGACTTTTACAGCCGGGAAGCCCGGGGGTACATACAGGGGTCCAAAATGTTTGTTTTATCGATCTAGTCATCACCACAACAGTGGCATAGCCAGGGGAGGGGAAAGGATCACGGTCCCAAAAATGGGGCATCAAAATAATGTACCGGTACTAGGCCTATATACAAGCATTTTCCTCTAAATGGGCCTGGGGCACCCCAACATGTGTATTTTGCCCTAACATGGGACCCCTACTCCACTTTCCCCCATAAAATTGTGATTTCGGCCCCTGAAATAATGGAACTTGGATTTTGTGAAATTGGAAATACACATATTTCAGTAGGCCTAAATTGACAATTTTGCCATTGGGAAACACATATATTTCAGTCCATTTAGAAATGTTATTATTGGGGTTCAGCTTTCATTTGTTTCATCCGGGCTATTATAGAAAGGACCTAAATCCTTTTTTTTATATGTGATTTTAGTGTCCCTTTTACTTGTTTCTCGTAACAAGCAAAAAATCCCCGCTAATTTATCATTATAATTCTATAAGCCTTATCTCATTACTACACATTTACAATGTAGTACTTTCGCTATTTTTGAAAGAAAACACTTACCAACTCCGTAATTTGGAACAGATCACTATCCATCTCAGCAGGCTCTATATTCTCCTCTTCCTCAATCTGGTCGAGTTCTGGTACATCTTCTTCTTTAGAAGTACCTTCCGACCCCTCTGAGTCATCATTATTCTGAAGAAAACATAGGAGTCGGAAGGCACGTTCGACGTTGTAACTTGTATTTCGCCATTTTGTGATGTCGAATGTGCAAGGAAAAAAAAAAAGGAAAAAAAAAAAAGCAAATTGACGTCATCATCAGAGACCTTTTAGGCATGTTGAGGGGGTGCATCTGTTATTGTTAATAGTTCGTCTGAACGATCTATTTCTCCTCTATCCGTAGAGATATTTAAAATTCCAATACAATATTTGGGCCGTTTTTTATGATTTTTTGATCAAAAAAAGGTCCAAAATGGCCCGAAATCACAAATTTTGGCATATTTTCTCCAAAAAAACACAAACATTGACCAAGTACAAGTACAAATCGTGTAGCAACCAACAATTCAAACTATCTTTATACTTTACCTGAAGAAAAAAAATTGAAAAAATATTCACGTATGACATTCGTCTTTCAAAAAAAAAAAAAAAAAAAAAAAAAAAAATGCCGTTTTTTTTAAAAATGCACTTTTTTGTAACGATTTTACTCAAAAAATTTCAATCTAACCCCCCAACAAAATAACCATATTATTAAAGATCTATTCAATCTGGTTTGAATGAACTTATTTGCAGCTCTATAGGATTTTGGGAAGGTACTCAAAAAAAAAAATGGAAAATGGATCGTAATTGTCACGGTGACGCTGGGAGAGTAAGGGTTAATGTTCATTAATGATATTGATGTTTCCCTTGGCTGCAGGATTTGTAAATTTGCAGATGACACTAAGCTGTACAGGATTCTTGATGATGCTAGTGATTCTTCACTTTTGCAAACTGATCTGAAATGAGTCTCTTGGTCCCAATCATGGCAGAGATGTCATTCAATGTTGATAAATGCAAAGTTATTCATTTTGGTCAGAGCAATTTGGCTTTAGATTACTGCATGAATGGTTTAAATCTTGGTTGTGTTGATCAAGAAAAGGATCTAGGTGTTGTCATTACAAACAATCTCAAGCCTTCTAAACAGTGTGCTTTAGCAGCTGCAAGAGAAATAAGATGCTTGGTTTGATTAGAAGAATTTTTTTTTTTTTGGTAGAGAGGTTGTTCTTAATTTGTATAAGCAGTTAGTCAGGCCTCACCATGAGTTTGCTATTCAGGCTTGGAGTCCCTTTTATGAGAAGGATAAGTTCATTTTGGAGCAGGTTCAGCGAAGAGCCACCAGACTTATTCCTGAAGTAAAGAATCTCTTTTATGAGTCCAAGTTACAAATTCTTGGTTTGACCACGCTTGAGTTGAGAAGAGTACATAGCGATATGATTCAGGTTTTTAAGTTCCTATCTGGTAGTAATGCTTTGACTTCTTGTTATTTCTTGCATGTCTCAGCTAATCCTCATGTGACACATGGTAACAGTTTGAAGTTGACCAAAGAGTTCTTTACTAACTCTAAGCATCTTTATTTTTTATTTTTTGTGCTGATGGTGTTAATTTGGGCTTTTTATGGAATGACTAACCCTTCTTAGCCCTTAATCTTGTTATTTTATGTCTCAATTCATTAAATTTCAGTGGTAAGCAAAAACAATGCATCATCTTTTCTCCCATGAAATACTGCATTTATTCTCAAACACTTAATGCTGACTGACAGAATGTACTATTGTATATTCAAAAACTTTGAAAAGATTTGAGAGATAACTCAAGTCCATGAACCTGACTCCACCATAAAAAGGACTAAATCCTGGAATCACTCTACTCTTCTAAACCTACACCATGAAGGTCAGTAAAGGCCCACCCCTCACTACTTCACTCATTATTCAGTGCCCTAGACAGACTCGGTTCAATAGTTCACTGTCAGAACTATTGTACTAGCTGTACCAGACAGCTAACAGACAGCTACAAATACTGTATCTTCTTACAGTATAAATCAAATTTCAGAATTAACATAAACTATCAAGTCAAACTGTCTTTAAATCTTTAAAAGATTGAAGTGTCATGTTTGACTTTGAGAATCTTTCAATATACAGTACGCAAGGTGTGTATTACACAGTAAAACAGGGGTTGAATTTCCTACTGTTCTGAGATTGATGCTTATATGCAGGAACAGTGAATTGTCAACAAATCCGTTCCAGTCTTCTTTTCACAAGCATGTGGCATAAATGATCAATAATTTGTTTTATGCTAAAAAAAAAAAAAGGGCATGTTGTCTGACAAGATTATCATCAAAAGAATTACCTTCAAAAAGAAAAAAAAGCTTTTCCGCCTTACCTGCAATTGTCAGCATAATTAACCATGAATAGACATATGCATGGTTGCTTGCAGGTTGCACATATTGACCAATAAAGTAGTTGTAAATTAAGCCCATTTTGAAGAAAGGAATTTGTCCTGTTATCAGCAAAACACTTTTGGAACAGTGACAGCTGATCCGGAACAGTATTATTTGGGAAAATACCATTTCATGAAACAGTGGTAAAAAATTTAAAATTTGACCCCTGGTACAGGATCTACAGTAGGAAGACGTATCAAAATCTCATACATGAAAATTTCTTCCCTACATTGATTTCTGTCATTAAAACTGACGAGAATGTGTGCTATAATATTGATATTGAAAGATACAAATATGGCAAAGATCAAAGAATTACCAACCCCCCAACAAAATAACCATATTATTAAAGATCTATTCAATCTGGTTTGAATGAACTTATTTGCAGCTCTATAGGATTTTGGGAAGGTACTCAAAAAAAAAATTGGAAAATGGATCGTAACTGTCACGGTCACCGTGACGCTGGGAGAGTAAGGGTTAATGTTCATTAATGATATTGATGTTTCCCTTGGCTGCAGGATTTGTAAATTTGCAGATGACACTAAGCTGTACAGGATTCTTGATGATGCTAGTGATTCTTCACTTTTGCAAACTGATCTGAAAGTGAGTCTCTTGGTCCCAATCATGGCAGAGATGTCATTCAATGTTGATAAATGCAAAGTTATTCATTTTGGTCAGAGCAATTTGGCTTTAGATTACTGCATGAATGGTTTAAATCTTGGTTGTGTTGATCAAGAAAAGGATCTAGGTGTTGTCATTACAAACAATCTCAAGCCTTCTAAACAGTGTGCTTTAGCAGCTGCAAGAGAAATAAGATGCTTGGTTTGATTAGAAGAATTTTTTTTTTTTTGGTAGAGAGGTTGTTCTTAATTTGTATAAGCAGTTAGTCAGGCCTCACCATGAGTTTGCTATTCAGGCTTGGAGTCCCTTTTATGAGAAGGATAAGTTCATTTTGGAGCAGGTTCAGCGAAGAGCCACCAGACTTATTCCTGAAGTAAAGAATCTCTTTTATGAGTCCAAGTTACAAATTCTTGGTTTGACCACGCTTGAGTTGAGAAGAGTACATAGCGATATGATTCAGGTTTTTAAGTTCCTATCTGGTAGTAATGCTTTGACTTCTTGTTATTTCTTGCATGTCTCAGCTAATCCTCATGTGACACATGGTAACAGTTTGAAGTTGACCAAAGAGTTCTTTACTAACTCTAAGCATCTTTATTTTTTATTTTTTGTGCTGATGGTGTTAATTTGGGCTTTTTATGGAATGACTAACCCTTCTTAGCCCTTAATCTTGTTATTTTATGTCTCAATTCATTAAATTTCAGTGGTAAGCAAAAACAATGCATCATCTTTTCTCCCATGAAATACTGCGTTTATTCTCAAACACTTAATGCTGACTGACAGAATGTACTACTGTATATTCAAAAAGCTTTGAAAAGATTTGAGAGATAACTCAAGTCCATGAACCTGACTCCACCATGAAAAGGACTTAATCCTGTAATCACTCTACTCTTCTAAACCTACACCATGAAGGTTAGTAAAGGCCCACCCCTCTCTACTTCATTCTTTATTCAGTGCCCTAGACAGACTCGGTTCAATAGTTCACTGTCAGAACTATTGTACTAGCTGTACCAGACAGCTAACAGACAGCTACAAATACTGTATCTTCTTACAGTATAAATCAAATTTCAGAATTAACATAAACTATCAAGTCAAACTGTCTTTAAATCTTTAAAAGATTGAAGTGTCATGTTTGACTTTGAGAATCTTTCAATATACAGTACGCAAGGTGTGTATTACACAGTAAAACAGGGGTTGAATTTCCTACTGTTCTGAGATTGATGCTTATATGCAGGAACAGTGAATTGTCAACAAATCCGTTCCAGTCTTCTTTTCACAAGCATGTGGCATAAATGATCAATAATTTGTTTTATGTTAAAAAAAAAAAAAGGGCATGTTGTCTGACAAGATTATCATCAAAAGAATTACCTTCAAAAAGAAAAAAAAGCTTTTCTGCCTTGCCTGCAATTGTCAGCATAATTAACCATGAATAGACATATGCATGGCTGCTTGCAGGTTGCACATATTGACCAATAAAGTAGTTGTAAATTAAGCCCATTTTGAAGAAAGGAATTTGTCCTGTTATCAGCAAAACACTTGGAACAGTGACAGCTGATCCGGAACAGTATTATTTGGGAAAGTACCATTTCATGAAACAGTGGTAAAAAATTTAAAATTTGACCCCTGGTACAGGATCTACAGTAGGAAGACGTATCAAAATCTCATACATGAAAATTTCTTCCCTACATTGATTTCTGTCATTAAAACTGACGAGAATGTGTGCTATAATATTGATATTGAAAGATACAAATATGGCAAAGATCAAAGAATTGAGAAAACTACAGACTGACCATGCTGTGGTATGCAAAATTCATCACATACTTGTCGAGTTCAAGCCTAGACTCTATATAACTCCATTGAATGGATCATCCCAACATGCCCACTCTTATGCCAATCAGATCTCCCATTCCAGAGCAATACCTACAGTCGTTCTTTCCCCTGACAACACATGCTTGGAATCTCCTACCTGAGGAGACTATTGTGGCCTGTGTGTGGAGACTTTTGTCAACACCTGATGAGAAGCAGTGGCTATTATCATGCATCTTCTACATTATCTTCTGCACATGTTTTCACTATGGTTATCATGCACAGATGGTCAATTTAGCTTCTGCAAGAATCTTCAAGTTTGAAGGAGGCAGAAAAACCAGGAGGCAGAAAAACCAGAAAAGGCAGAAAAACCAGAAAGAGGCAAAAAAAACCAGAGGAAGAAGATTCAGTTGCATAATTAAACAACAATCCATGGGTTGACATATAGCATAAAACAAATTTCTATAAATATTTCTAAAATACAGTAAGATCTCAAAATTCAAAAATATTACAAAATCAATTCGAAACAGGTCTTGATTGCTTTTCCCCCCTAATAAGCTGGTAGATAATACTGTCCCCTTGTTATTCCTGACCCATAAGCTGGTGAATTACATGTCTCCCCCTCCCTACTCCCTCAGTTTGGCCTTTTTCCTGAAAATATGCTTCAAATTCTTCGAATAAGTTTAGGGAACTTTCAAAATTGTCATTACCTCTCACAGTTCAAAACTACAACTAGTACACAGTAGGAATGTGAGCATTAATTGGAATAGCTGGGAGAAATTAAAACTTGTCACATGATATGACGCTGTAATGATAATACTGTAGTTGTGACGGGAATTCCGCTTAGAAAACCTGGAAAAGGTCAAACAATCCTCTCCACCACAATAAAACTTTACTCCACTGAGATACTACCCTGGAAGAATATACAGATGACATAATTTATAATATATGCATGATGACATAATTGATAATATATGCATGATGATGTAATTTCTCCAACAAAGATCATAGGATTATAATGTATTTTTTTATAACTTTGATTAAAGTTTTTATTGCAAAATGATGTGAGACAAAAGTTTTAACAGCATGTTTTGATAATTTCATGTGTATACAAAAATGTCCTTGACCCTTACATAATAAAAGCAATTTTTCATTTGCTAGAAAACTTAAAATTATAAAGAAATACAAAGCATTCCAACATCCTGGAAATTGCTTTGGAAAGTATGAGACTTGGTCAGAAAATTTGTTAGGTTTATTACAGTATTTCCAGCTCAGTAACTGAGTATACTGTATGCGTATACTGTATGAGTATACTGTATGGTCTATGGAAATACGTGGCAATTTCTTGCTTGAAAGAATATTACAGTAAGTGCATTCCGAGCAGATCAGTTATTATTATTATTTTTTATCAAAAAGAAAAAAAAAAATCGTTTTTGAGTTTTAACTGATCAGTTTTGGCTGATCAGTTTTGGCTGATCAGTTTTGGCTGATCAGTTTTGGCTGATCAGTTTTTAATTCATGCAAACTTAATGATGTACATTATGACCAGGGCGACAGCTCAAAACCTTTTGGTATTTTTTTTTTTAATTCTTTCCTAAATCTTAGTCACTGAAAATGATGAGAAAGTTGATTACTGCTATGATTATATTGGGGGCATAGCAAAGATCCCAAAACTTTTGATCAGAATTGCCTGCACCCCATCAAAGAATTAGAATAGAAAATCAAAAACAAAGAATTTACGAAAGAAAAATACCAAGGTTGCCCTGTAATACATCATAAAATTTGCATAAAATATGTTAAAAGGAGACTTTAAAGGGTTAGTTCAGGGTCAAGCATGTCTACTATCTTATATGAAAGAGGACTTCAAAAGAAACAAAATGGTGAAGAAGCATTCAAAACTTTGATTATGTTAAGGAGATAGTCAAGTGTAAAGCTCTGTCTTATCTGTGTAGAAATGACTGGTGTACAAAGTCTACTATGGAAGGTTGGTTGGCACCTTCATCCTCACATTCTTAACAATTGTTAATGTATTATAAAAAATTATAAAAATCTAATTTTTCTACTAATTGAATTATACTTTCTTCAGGTGGTATATTATAAATAACCTTACTACTGTAGATTCAGTTTTACTACTTTTCTGACATATCCCATGGATTTTAAGCCTCAAAATCGCAGGACAAATTATTATTTTTTACTACTTTTCAGACTTTGAAGCATCTGAGGCTGTGACATCACAACTAGTCTGATTTCAGTCGTTTCTACACAAATGACACCAAACTTTAAACTTATATATCTCCTCAATGGAACATGATTGATGAATGCCTTCTTCACCATTTTGTTTGTTTTAAAGGCCTCTTTCTTATAAGATGGACTGGCCTGACCCCTGAACTAATCCTAGGCTTTAATATACCAGTGGCAAAGTGTACAGCATTGGAACATCATACAGCACATTGTTTACATTTCAGCTCCCTGATTTTACCAGGCAGAGTCGCTCAAGTACAGTAGGAATGCACAAGGCATCTAGTATATTATACACAGAGGATGCAGCACGGCATGAACAAATATTTCTCTGATATCCCACTGTGAAGACAGTGCACTGTACAGTAAATCACCTACCCAAACCAAGATTTATTTTTAGAAATCATATCTGGTTCTGTATTATAAACTGTGCAAGTTGTTTATTTGGTGTTTATATCATTCCAAGGCTACTCAGTGTTTTGTTTTTAAGTTGGAAGTACATTATGATATATGTTGGAGTACATTATGATATACAATCTACATGTCTAAGATATAAGAATAAAACAAAATGTTTTGTGTGGCTACAGCTACTTTTCATGGAAATATACGGTCCATAGAAAGATGAGAACCTAGGGTTTTTTTAATTCAATCTTAAATAACTTTGTAAGGTTGGTGCATAAGAGTAAGGTTGGTTGCATGCAGTGCTCTAGCTTTGCTGCTTCAGAGGGGCAGCCTGCCCCACCTCTCCATTGGCCCGCCCCGCCCTCCAGTTGGTCCGCCCTGCCCCTCATCAGAAAAAAGTTGTAAAAAAAATCTAAAAACTTAATAATCTTAATTAACCTCATAAATGAAATACCTTAAATGGATACAGAACACATAATGACAGCATAGTAAGCAATTGTCCTGTTTGGCTCTTGATGGTCCAGTCAGATTAGTATCATGTAGAGGTATGATTAGAGCTAGCATTCCAGAGCTTCACCAGGAGCTTAAGGGACCCCATGCCAAAAAGGTGCAGTGCTTCGCGTGTGAATTAATGTGCCTCTCAACAAATCTAGCACCCTGCCCCTTTTAAATCAAGCTAGGAGTCTGGCATGGGCAGGATTTGCCTACCGAAAGTGGAGTGGGGCAAAGTCAAAAGTGGAGAGGGGGAGGGGGGTCAGGAAATCACAACCACAGTACAACCAGGGAGGTGGCAGAGAACACAATACAACGGAAGGCACAGTAGAGAGAAGCCGGATATACCGGTACACACGTCAGTATGCAGTACATCAGTACAACCAGGGAGGTGGCAGAGAACAGAACACAATGGAAGGCACCATAGACAGCAACCAGTTATTTATTTTAAAATTGTGAAAAAGTTCATACCTCCTATTCTGAGAAGAACTTGTTATCACAAACTGATATCTGCTTGAGTATAGTATAGTGCTATTTTGAATATATCGATATTTCGATAATATTGATATTTTTCAGGTGATATATCGATATTGCATAATGATCAATATCGCCCAACCTTAATTAAGATACAATTTTCCAGTAATATTTTAAATGATTCAGTTGTGGAAAAACAAAGATTCCCGTAGTGCTCGAATCCATTACTGTAGGCCACGCTCATAATTCCAATCATAGGAGGCATTAGTACTAGGCTACGTAGGAAAAACCCCAAATTTGGCTGATTTTGTATTCTTATTTGAAAAACTCTTGCATCACTGGCCTTGAAAACTCGTAAAATTTCAAGATAAATTCCTTAGCAATCCATTCCCAGAAAAAAAATATTGAAAACTTTCCTCCTTAGGTGCAAAATTAGGGAAAATTTGAAACACTTTTTGAGACCTCCTTAGAAATGAAATTCCATTTGTTTTTTATTACAAAAATCAAGTAAAATTATTTACATTTGATCATGAGCCATTTGTGATGAATATACTCTTCCAATAAGACGTTGATTATTATTTGGTCATTCATTCATTAGTTACCGTATATTCCCTAATAAACGCCCCACTCTAATAAAAACGCCACACTCTAATAAACGCCCCATGTTTTTTGTGCAGTGACAATCGTTAAGTCACACATAAATTGATTGGTAATCACAGTGTGATTTAACACTAGGCTTTAGCCAAAACTCGTTTAAACACTACATGTAAAACTGCACGAAAAATACACAGTCAAAAGAGTTGAACTTGCTATGCACACCGTAAGTACATATAAAATTTAACCTCAAATAAATGCCCCTCTTTTTGAAAATGTAATGCCCTTCCCCTCCCCTTCCCTGGGCTTTTATTAGGAATATACAGTATGTCATCAAATTCGATAGAGGTTGCAAACAAACAACTGTTTGAAGTCTATCATGGCTTTCAGAATAGCTTCAAAGTTTCTCTGATTTTGCACCTAAGGAGGAATGTTTTGAATATGTTTTGCAAGGAATGGATTGTTAAGGAATTCATCGGCAATTTTTAAGAGTTACATGACCAGGGATGAAAGAGTTTTTAAATAACAACCAAAATTCAGCAAATTTTGAGGTGTTTTCTATGCAGCCTAACACTAAATGATCCCTATGGTTGGAATTATGAGGAGGGTGACCTACACAGTATATCATACTACAATCTTGGACAAAACTGCTGGGACACTTACCGGAAAGTTTGCATGTTATTAAAATATTTCATGTACAGCTATTTTTCAGATAACCCCTCCCGATCCGCTACCCCCTCCTTCCCTGCTCCCCCTTTTATTGTTGTTAAAATATTTTACAAGGAATTAGAGACATGAAAAGCATTTATCAACATTTTTTA
>JAIGNY010000800.1:1365000-1532500 GCA_020152595.1 Chiridota heheva | reverse complement strand
ATTGCCAAAAACACCACCTACTGCGTGTAGTCATATCCAATGTTTACATCCAGTGAATGGCATGATAATGAAGGCAACGGACGTACCTGGGGAAATTGTGCAATATCTCGTTGTTGTCAGCAAGTTACTGTGTGACCCAGCTACACAGATAAATCTGATTAGCTCACGTAGCTTGCAAGAAATGCATTAGTGTCAATATGGGTGGGAACGCTATATCCTTCTGGGTAATGTCTTTGCTTTCAAGACGGAAATGGAAACTTTTATACTCGCTATCTCTATCGCTATCTTATTTCTTTATGTGGGCAAAGCTTCGTAGCTCTCCTTATGCATAGAATACTGTACTTTCCAAACTATTCCAGAAACAAATTCACTGAGCTGCCACTGCATCGGACCAGTGTATATTACATACAGTACAGTACATGTATATATACGGGCTGGAGTTGCAACAGGCATTGAGTGTAAAGTTTCTGCCATGGGGCTACTTGTTTCTGCCAGTAGGCCTGAAATTAATGTTTAAAAATCCAAGTAAGTTTGTGCATGTTGATTTAATTTGTTTTTTATTCACCTACTTTATTGTGCGCGTGTGAAGTCTTGCTATGTTTTTTGCGTACGTACGGTGATGAAGTCAGGCCCAGAAAGGGCAATACAGAGGTATGCTAGTTGCGCAAAAAATTTCAAATTTCAGTTGAAAGTGTTGGTGAGTAGTTAAAAATACTTGGCGAGTGGAAATACTGGTTTCATCAAATTACTCGCCAATCTGTATAAGAGGCGAGTGACATTTTTTTGTATTTTTTCAAGCCTGGCAACAACACTATGTAATAAACAAACAATTAGGTAAAAATTGACCACTTTACAGCTTTTTCAATATTCACTTCATTCTTAATCATTTTGAATATTACTGAAATTAAGAATGGGCAATTCGAAGTCTCCCAACCAAGGGAGGGAGGAAGGGAGGGGGAGGGGGGAGGGGCATTTCACATGTGAGGTATATATACATGTGCCACCCGAGCAGTTGCTTTTTTCAGAATTTTCGTAGTGCAAGTATCAAAAATCCAATCTCCCATACTGCAGGTAAAAAAAGAGAGCATATTTTCATGCTGCAGGTCTCACAAATCATATAATTTTGTACTGCAGGTATCAAAAATCACTTATTTTAATACGTGCAGTATATACTGCAGCTATCAAAAGTCACTTATTTTCATACCTGCAGTATATACTGCAGGTATCAAAAATCACTTATTTTCATACCTGCAGTTGAAACTGCAGTTACCTGCAGTATATACTGTACTACAGGTATCAAAAATCACTTATTTTCGCATACTACAGGTAACAAAAATCACTTATTTATATACCTGCAGTATATACTGCAGGTATTAACAATCACTTATTTTCATCCCTGCAGATATACTGCAGGCATAAAAAATCACTTACTTCCGTACTGCAGGTATCAAAAATCACTTATTTTTATACTGCGGGTATCAAAAATCACTTTCATACTGCAGGTATCAAAATCATATACTGTCATACTGCAATTACCAAGAAAGTATCTCATATTGAAGTCCAATTTTGAAATTCTGGGTGACACATACCTACCACTTTAGTATAAAAGTGCCCCCCCCCCCCTTCCCCACTCCTGGCTTTCCCACACACATACAGAACCTAGCTAGAGAATGGCCAGAAAATAAAAAACAGATAATTCAATCAAGAATTTGAGCTGTCCTCCTGTTATACAGTACATTACTGTACATCACCAACTTTACACATATCAAACAAATTTGAAGTAGTCATAAGGCCCCCAAAAAAAGTAACTTGTGTGCCTTCCTCCGCCGAAAAATAGGGGCACTGTTTAAAAAAAATAATCTTTTATTTGAAAAAATCTATACGCTTTGTAATCCCACGTGGTTCCGATGCTAACTTTGGATTTGTAGCATTTATTTATCATACTGGTACATGTAATTAGGTGTATATTTTATTGCTTAAGTGTTACGGTATTTGCCTTAAGCTATAAGCCACAATCACAACAACCAATACAAAATGGGATTTGGCTCCATCTGACATGAATAATGATGAGGTCAACAACTCGACATTCCTGTGCCATCCTTGCTTTTATCAACAGCATCATACCAAGTTTGATTTAAATCTGACATGGGTTTGTGTAAATAAGAGCATAAAGAGAAATTGACAGTTTGTCTCGCCTTCTCATTAATATTTATGAAATCAGCACCAAAAACAACACACCCATATACCAAGTATGGCATAAATCCACCTTTATGATTTTGAGATATCGTGTTTACAAACTTGTTAACAGAATTTTAAATCTAGGCCCGCCTACTAATTAATATTCATGACATCACTACCAAAAACAATAGGTTCATCTACAGACCACAACACATCCATACATCAAGTAAAACATAAAGCGACCTCACTGTTCTCGAGATATCGGTTTACAAGCTTGTTAACAGAATTTTACACTTAGCCCCACCTACTAATTAAAATTTATGACATCACCACCAAAATCTACAAGACTTATCTACAAACAACAGCACAGCCATATACCACTTATACTGTACATCCACCTCACGGTTCTCGAAATATCTTGTTTACAAGCTTGTTAACATAATTTTACATTTACCCTTGCCTACTACTGAATATTCATGATATCACCACCCAAACCAATAGGATCATCTACAGACCACAATACATCCAAATACCAAGTATGACATAAATCCACTGCATGGTTCTTGAGATATCATGTTTACAAGCTTGTTAACAGAATTCTACATTTAGCCCTGCCTACAATTAATATTCATGACATCAACTTCAAAAAAACAATAGGGATCATCTACAGACCACAACACATCCATATACCAAGTACAGTATGACAAAAAATCCACCACACGGTTCTTGAGATATCGTGTTTACAAGCTTCTGTTACAGACACACACGTACATACATACATACCAACGTACATACGTACGTACGTACATATATATATACATATAAACATACATACTTACATACATACATGTATTATACATACTTACATACATACATGTATACATACATACATACATACATACATACATACATACACACGCCAGCATGACTACATAGGCACCAATATGCTATCACATCGGAACCAAAAAACCCTACAAATCCCTACAAAATGGTGTAGCAACCACTTTTGCCTGTTCACTGTTGCTGTTATCGAGGAGAAAATGAAGTCCACCGCTCACAAGAGCTTGAGAATAGAAAGTTTTTCTGGCCTATTTGTAACAAGTGTGTCAGGCAAGGGAAAGAAAATCACAAATCCCACAAAAAAGCATAAGTGAGATATCAAAACTTAGCAAAATAAAAGGAATCAACAATTTGAAAATGAAGTGAATTGTTTTAATTCTGTTTTACAAATATTCTTGATATTTAATACTAAAAAACAACTTTTTTTTTCGCCAGTCCCTCCCTTACAATTTTCTACAAAAAAGAGCAAAGAAACAATTATTTTGTGTTTTTAGGAAAAATTGTTTCAAAATTTATAGTTTTTTTAATATCAAAAACAAACAGATTTTGTGTGTGTGTGTGTGTGTGGCTATCCAGTGTCCAAAGACCTTAAAAGGACTTACTGTACGACATGTAGCAGCTTTAAAAGGATGTTTGACATCGCACTCAATCAATACTTGACTACTGTACCTCAATTTATCCAAAATAATTATTTTAAAACGGTGAAAATTAGGATATTTTGCAGTTCCGAACACTCACTTTCTATTAGGGCCGTGACGCCAACTGTTATCTGTGACATTGTTAGTTGAGCGCGCAGAAGTACCTGTGCTATTCATACTGCGCAGCTTTGTCAATACATTGAATTATCACGTACATGGAAACTTGGAACCTGTCGGCATCAAACAGGTTAAAAAATTCATCCTCTGAAAGCTCAGAAACGGGACAGAGAAAACGAAATTTCAAATTTTCGCCACTGTTCCACAGAACAGTACTTTCTTAAATAACAATTTTCCTGATCCGATTTCACTGTACCAACTTGTTTGCTGATAACAGGACAAATTCCTACTTCAAATAGGCTTAATTTACAACTGCTGTACTTAAAGGAGACATAAAGTCTGACATAATCCTTATTGCATATGATAGGTTTGGTTTGTTGATGTTTAACCGCACTGCCGCGACAGTCAGAGGTAAATGTGCCAAGAGAGTGTTAATGGTGTAAGAGTTAGGATAGTGAGGAGATGAAAGATTTGTGAGGGAGGGAGATAAAAAGGGAAAAGCTGAATGTGGAAGAAAATTTTAGGTGAAAAGAAAGGGGCATGTAAGGTTAGGTGTAGAAAGGGAGGAGGTGAGGAGATTATATGTAATGGAAGAGGTTGTTTTGCGGAGGAAGTTGATGATGTTTGAGGAAGAATTGTTTTCGAATAGGTCCAAGATTGAGGAGTGAGGAGAGTGAGGAGAGGAAGAGATCTGGAGTTCTGGCATAGGGGACAGGTTAAGAAAATATGCTTGATGGAGAGATCGGTGTTGCAAGTGGGGCAGAGAGAGGCAGGGGAGCCAGAAAAGAGATGGGGAGTGAGTAAGAGAGGAGTGGTTGAGGCAGATGCGGGTGACAACGATGTCTTTCCTGCGGTTGTGACTATGCAGAGGGATGTTGGTCCCGACTTTGGGTTTGATGGTGTGAAGTTTATTACTGGTTCAGTAATTCCAGGAGTTTTGCTAGGTTTTGTTGATGTAGATAATACAATTAAAAATAACAAATCTTTGAACCAAGTTTCATACCTCACGAAGCAATCTAACACATTTATTGTAATTATTGAAAACTTTAATGCTACTACTTAATAGTACCACGGGAGTCCCATTTTGATTTCAAAACATGCAGATTATGATGTCATCAGCCCAGAAGGATGTTGGAATGCTTTGTATTTCTTTATGATCTACCTCAAGTTTTCTAGCTATGAAAAATTGTTTTTCTTTTGTAAATGTCAAGAACATTTCTGTGTACATGTGAAATTATCAAAACATGCTGTTAAAACTCATTCTTGTGTCACATCATTTTGGAATAAAACTTTAATCACATTCATAAAGAAATATGTGCAGTTATTGGTTGAAAAAGCTGTCAATCAACTAATTCAGAGAGGTCAATTACTACATGTAATTAGACTTTTAAGGACTGAACTACATGCATAATATACAGAATAACAAAATACTCAATTTCTCATCAAAGAAGCTGATCAAATTGCCACAATAGGGCTAAACTAATCACAAACCTCACTAAATAAATAATAACATACAGTATAATGGTAGATACAAAATGCTATCATCTCTATAAGACGCGAGATAAATCATTTTCACCTTTACGCATATTTAAAGAAATATTCCCATGGTTTTTCATTTTTTTTTATATATGATAGAGAACATTTGTAACAACAAAGTGGTGAAAAACTATGTTAATATCTTATTCCTACAAGAAGTTATTGAATTTCAAAGGAATATTCCCATGGATTTTCATTTTTTCATTATGGTAGAGAACATTTGTAGAAACAAAGTGGTGAAAAAAGTATGTTAATATCTTATTCAGTTTAGAAGTTATAACAATTTAAAGAGTGGGCAAATGTTTCCAAAAAACACCTCGTACAGTATAAGTCCTTCAGCTTGGTGATGTCATCAAGGCAATTCCAGCACAGTTCTTATATATTTCTTATAAATTTAATCACACTTGTTTTAATACATTATTGAATAGCATTTTTGGTTCATTATAGAGATAGGGTGGAATATATAATTTACAAGAAATCATTGTTTTTTTTCTTGGTGTACATCACATTAACAATGATAAAAAAATCCAAATCATTTTTAGAAATACAAAGACATTTTGTTATGACATCACAGATGTTGCCAATCAGTCACTTTTGTCCAAATTCTAAAATACTTTGAAATTTTCTAACTTCTAAACGGAATTAGATATTAACATAGTTGTTTTTCATCACTTTTGTTTCTCAAATTTGTCTCGATCATACTGTATATGAAAAAATTAATATCCATGGGAATATTCCTTTAAATAAAAAGAAAAAAGAAAATCAATCCAAAGCGGAAATCAAATTGCTTGGGGCAGATTCTTAGTCATGTACCACGTACTTTGTTTTGGCAGTGTGTATGGTTTTTATTTCATTAAAGGTATATGGACATGCAGCAATATCTATACTAGTTCAAAGAGGATTACAATCTAAACAGATCAGTTTTTGAATTTTGAAGAAAAAAAACATTTTCAGTTTTTGAGTTATAGCTGATCAAAGTTTGATCAGTTTCTAATGTGTGATGTATGACTGACCAAGTAAACAACTCTACATCTTTACGAAATTCTTTCCTAAATCTTAATCACTGAAATTTATGGGGAAGTCTATTCCTGCTAGAAAAAAAATTGATTGGGGACATGGCAAAGACTCTTGGTCACAAAACATTTGGTCAACATTTCCTGCACCACTTCAATGTATTATGATAGACATTCAACAAACAAAGGATTTACATATAATATTGTTTACTCAAGAAATCTTTTTTTTCCCCTTCCTGCTGATTCCCAATTTTCGAACCGTAGATTTTTTTTCCAGCTCTGCTACTTGACATATATTCAACACTAGGAGACCAGAACGATTTTCTGAAGCCCAACAATATTGCCGAGCTTGCACAAGATCATGGTAATTGGAATAAATCTGTGGTCGTAGAGGTGTAGGGACTGGGGGAGAGGGGGAGGCAATGGGGAAATAAAATGGCAAACGTGCCAAATGCATGGCACCCCATGTTCCAAATGGCATCCTACCCCATGGCCCACATGACATATTATCCCATCCCTTGTCCCACATGGCATTCCACCATATTTCCTAAATGGCATTCTACCATATGTCCCACATGGCATTCCACCATATGTCCCACATGGCATCCCAATCTATGACCCACATGGCATCCCACCCTATGTCACAAATGGATCCCACCCTGTCACACATGGATCCCATCCCATGTTCCAAATGGTATCCCACCCCATGTCCCACATGACATCCCATGTCACACATGGCATTCCACCATATCTCCCACATGGCATTCCACTATACAGTATATCCCACATGCCATTCCACCATATGTCACACATGGCATTCCACCATATGTCACACATGGCATCTCAACCTATGACCCACATGGCATCCCTTATGTCCCACATGGATTCCATCCTATGTCCCACATTAATCCAACCATATGTCCCACATGGCATCCCTTCCTATGTCCCACATGGAATCCCTCCCTATGTCCCACATGGCATCCCTCCCAATGTCTCACATGGCATCCCTCCATGTGTCCCACATGGCATCCCTCCATGTGTCCCACATGGCATTCCTCCCTATATCCCCCATGTCATCCCACCTTATATTCCCGCATCAGTGGCTTCCCATCAAATGTCCCACATGGCATCCCACCTGATGTCCTACATTGGATCCCACCATATATTCCACATGTACCCATCCTACTTTATGTCCCACATGGCATCACATCCCATGTCCCCATGGCCTCCTACCCTATGTCCCACATAGCCTCCTGCCCTATTGTATGTCACACATGGCATCCCAACCTATGTCACACTGTGTGATATTCATGGCGTCCCACCCCATATCCCATCCAATGTCCCACATGACATCCCATACCACCCCATGTCTCACATGACATCCCATACCATAGCATTTCACCCTATGTCCCTCATGGCATTCCACCATATATCCCACATGGCATTCCACCCTGTTCCACATGGCACCCCACCCCATGTCCTATATGGCATAGGCTCCATAAGAAGTCTTGTCCTAGCTATCACAATCCCTGATTGAACACATTATTTATAAAAGTCTGTCAGTCCATATAATAACTTATCTGCAAATGAACTAGTGCTGTCATGACATATCGATTATTGCGATATCGCGATATCCTTTTCCCACGACATGAAATATGCCTCTCGCTACATATCGAGATACCAAACACTTATACTCAACTAAGAAATTTTCACGCAATTAAGCTAGGCTACTTCGTACGTTACAATTTTAGTGTTACGGTACTAAATCTAAAAGTCAAGTTTAGGCCATTAAAAACAAAATAATCGTGACGCATAAAACAACTAATTAAAAATCGTGCTCTGTCACCACACACTGGCACACGCTGATGTAAGTTGGCAAAAAGAAAGAAAAAGTGGTCCAGAATGTGCCACTAAGGCTCACACTTCGATGATTCATGGTCACGTTGGCTGAATTACCAAACAAGTTTGTGATGCGTGATGAATGTAATAGTCACGTGATCATGTTGTCAGCTAGATCTGCAAATCATTTTTTCTTGCGTTCATCATATTATGGAGTCAACTGTAACTCCATAATCATATAACATTAGTGATATTGACAATTTGTATCGTGAGTCAGTTTTCTTAAAAAGAATACAACATATCACAATATTTTTCTCCCAAAATCGATACATAATAGAGCCATGTCGTGACAGCACTTAAATGGACTGTTGAATAAAAAAAAAATGGCGGAGTCAAATAATCATGCCTTGGTGCATGATACCACATGGTATATATTCTACCCTATGTCCCCCATCCATTTCCTATATGATATCCCTCCCTATGTTCATATGCAATCACATCCTGTCACACTCCCTGACTGAGCATACTAAGTATAGCTGTGAACGTTTAGGGATTTTAGTAAACGTGTACACACCAAAAAAAGCAAGCGTATATCGTGTACACGCGTTTAGTACCGTAATTTTCGGGAAAACACCAAAATTACTCCAAATTTACGATGCGAAGTAAAAAAATCACGCAACCAGAATGGCAAAAGTATCGACTCCATTGCCCAAATAGACGCTCGAGTTTTGCTTTCCAAATCGTAAAAAGTTTACTTCTACAGTATAAATCATCATTTGTATGGAAAATATGCATGAAAATTCAGTTTAGAAAGAACAGATAACTTCCGTTCAATGTCATTTAAACTCAACATCGCGTAACTTTTTTTGCCCTACTCGCTACGGCTATCAAAGTTCCACTGTGAAAATCTTGCATACTAGGCCTGATACCTCTCCTAAAACAATTCAAAACTACGCCACCACCACGGAAATTCTGAAATATCAGTCCTCTCGAGAAAAAAATGGCCACCATCTTTGCGAAGCACCTAGAATTTCAGTTCTGTCAAAACCTTTTTATGTTTGTTTATTTTGCAATATTTTTTTCATTCTTGCAAAATTTATTTGACTTATCAGGTAATATTTACATATAAATGTACTGATTGTCACGATTTAAGTAATTTGAATGTGTTTGTTGGTCTATTTAACAGCTTGTAGAACGGGCCTTGATTGCGTAGGATTTAAAGCCTTATTAATTATGGCCTAACGTTAGGCCTGTTAATTTCACTGTTTACTGCTGCACATTCGCGGTGCATTTTACAAGTTAGCCTACTTAGATTTCGGCAAAATCAAAGTGCATAATATCCCCATTCATAGGTGATTACTGCACATTTGTAATTCTCACATTTAAAAAGGATTATGCTAATCTGGTTTACAGTTTGTAAAAAGTCATTGATTGGAATTTTGTCAGCCAAATGTGTGTGTGATTTGAATCATAAATGATCATATTGATTTTCAACGGCAAGACTGACTATAAAAAACAATTACTCGCAATGAAGTATTTAGTAAACGTTTAAAAGGATTTGCGAGCTTGTAGCGTGTACACGCTAAACGGTCACAGCTCTAATACTAAGTATAAAAGTCTTGTCAGTTCATATACTGTAGCAACTTTACGCATATAAAGACAATAATAAAGGCAGAGTTTAATAATCATGCCTGATACAGCAATTAGTGCACAAATATTTTGAAGAAGTTTAGGGGTTTCAAACCTCCAGTGTTATGAGACACTTGAGGCTCTGAAGAATTTTGGGAAAATATATCATCTTACAGTTATCTTCAAAGGAAATATCAAATGTGTTGTACTTTTTAAGGAAACTATTCTTCAACCTATCTTAATAGTCTCTGAAAAACTAACAATCAGTAGTAAGGAAATTCCAGCCTTCCATGAGGATATCTGAAAAACTTTTAACTTTTTTGGAGGAGCTCTGAAGAAACTAACATTTTCCAAGGAATTCTCAAAAGAAACTCAGGCAAAATTGTGGATGGCCGGACAGATGAAATTGCCATTACATAGGTTTGCATTATGCTTCACATGCTCACCAATACACAAGACATCACAAACGATACAAATATCCTCGTCGCTAATAACATGCTTTCCAGCCTGTCACACCTGCCATCCCACTTCCATGTTCCACATGCCATACCATACTACTTCCCTCCCTACAGGAAATCATACATGAAAATCCAGATGTCATTCTACCACATGACCCGTATGTCATCACACCTGCAATCAAAATGACATCCTACTATGACTTGCCACCCTGTCCCATATACCATACCACCACCCTATCCCACATGCTATACCTCCCTATACCATACCACGTGCCATCCCACCATGTCCTACATGCTATCCCTCATTGTACCAAGTGCCATCCAGCCCTGTCCCACAGGTCATTCCATGCTATCCCACCCTGTTCCACATGCCATCCCACCTGAAATCCAGATGACTCCCATTACATGCCATCCTTTCCCACATGACACTCTGTCCCACATGTCATCCCACCCTGCCCCCATACCATGACATCCTGTCCCACATTCCTTGGAACCCTGTTCCACATGCCAACCTTTCCCACAAGCCACCCTGTCCCACATGCCATCTCACCCTGTCCCATCTTTCATCCATCCTGCTGTCCCCCATTCCATCCCACCTTCATCCCAATTCCTACATCTACCTATCATTCTACCATCTTCCACCCAACATTCTTTCCTTCAACTCCCATCCCATCACTTCTATCAACTCAACATGCCCCATTCACCTACCATCCCCCTTCACATGCCATCCTCCATTCATCTACCATCCTCCATTCATCTACCATCCTCCATTCACCTACTATCCTCTTTTCCCCAGCATCCCCTATTCACCTACCACCCCCATTCACCTACCATCATCCATTCACCTACCATCCCCCATTCACCTACCATCATCCATTCACCTACTACCCCAACCCACCTTTTGCCATCCACTCATCTACCAAATATACTTTTAACCAACTCATCATTCAAATCTTCACTATAACCTCCCTGATCTATCTACCAAATCAGAATTGAAATTCAGTACAGATTAATTTGCAGATTATCATAAGTCTATTATGTGCTCACTCTATTTAGGAGAAGACCTATTGTTTTTTTGCTATTCATTCTCAAGACACTTCATCATAAATTCATTCAGTGTCAGATCTATTATTCAACTTTATTTCATCCCAGAACAAATCCTTTAATTGCTGCTATTAAAGTCTGGAATGCATTTGTTCTCCTTTATATCAATTTATTTTCCTAAAAATAGTTGGAATTCCTTTCCTAGGGCAGCAATTTTTTGTTCCATAGTAGCTGAACAATGCATGAGGCCGGACGGACAATAGATGTGGAGGGACATACTAAGACGCTATATCCCCTCTTCACCAACTTCGTTGGAGGGAATAAAAATACCCATGGATTACTGATTATGTAGAGGAACTTATGCAAAACGGCTCCATTATTTGAAAATACAGTATTAGTAAATTAGGGCAGATTCCTGTGCACCCAGAGCACGCACCCTTAAAATATCAGAAAATTTGCACAAATTGTGTTAACCTTCATATTTTTTTTTTTGCTTTTCAAATCATTTTCTCAAAAGTAGGCTACATTTGGACACTTTGCCTTGGAAGGACCGATTAACGCCACTTCTAGCCCCTCCAAAGTCATGCCCTACACAATTTTAAATCTTCCTACCCCTCTCTGTGATCACCTGTGCAGCAGTTGACTGATAACGATGTAAAACAATGCCCTCACTTTTCCACAAAGTATCCCTCAGTGGGCTAAATTTGGACACTTTGCCTTTGATGGACCAAATAGCGCCACTTCTAGCCCCTCCAAAGTCATGCCCTACACTTTTTGAAATCTTCCTACCACTCTCTGTGGTCACCTGTGCAGCAGTTGACTGATGATGATGTAAAACAATGCCCTCACTTTTCCACAAAGTATCTTAAAGCAAAACAATAAAATAGAAATTGATATAAATGTCTTGACTTACCTGGCAGAATGAATGTCATACGATCCGTAACAAAGTAACAAGGAAAGTCACCCTTTCTCTGCCGTAAAGAAGTTGCAATTTCTCTTCGTATATCAGCGGCTAAATCCAAGCAAACTTGAGATGGTGGTCTTTTCACTGAGTGTCCCGAGACTTCAAAGGAAAGTATCGTCGCTAACAGGTCTTCCCTCTTAAACCTTATGGCTAGATGAACTAAAGTTAAACCAACATCGAAGGCACTGGGTCGATTCAAAATGGCTACCTCGTCGCGGGTAAGTTGACGGGTGGGGTAGCCCCCAGCTGTAAGGAAAGCCTCTACAGCTGACAAGTTATTGTCTACTACACCAACACACGCTTGAAGAAACAGTAAGTCTGACTTTTTCAACCGTCGTCGCATCGGTTTTGTCTTGTCCTGTTCAAGATTGATCGTTCCGTGTGTCGGGGTATGAATGGAGGTCGCTCCATGAACAACGGTATCTATACCAGAAGGACTTCGAGGAGGTGACACCGGTGGCGTCTTCCCTCCTGAAGAACCCGCATTGCGAAGGTTTTCCTCAATAAGACTTGAAGTGGTAGCAGTTGTCGTTTCTGGACTGAGCCTTCCCTTTGCCGTGTGACATAATACGCATTTCTTGGCTTTAGGCCAATTCTCATACGTACAAGCACAGCACATCCACTTTTTGGTTGACTGACATATAGCTCTGTTTCGATCATTATTCTTGGCTTGATCGTTATCAGGGGACTGACAAGTTCTTGTGCGGGCCGTCCCCTTCTTGCGTATATTTTCCCCCGAAGAGGTGGCTACTGTCCTTGGATTTTTGCATATTGCACATTTGGTTGCACGGCACCAGTTGATATAAGTACACACTTTACATAACCAGTTGGTGGCAGGTTGAGGTGAACTGGCTTCGCTCGTTTGCACGATCAAAGGCGAGGTTCTTGAATTGCGTGAGGGATGAATCAAAGAGGGTGCACTTTCAGGGGAAGTGGGCGTTATGTATCGGACGGGTTGTGGAGCTTGGCAAAGAGAGCACTTTACTGTCTTTGGCCAATTTAGAAATGTGCAGTAATCACAACGCCATTTTTCTTGTGTGTCAACAGACATCTTGCATCAGACTGTGGTCTTTGGCACTTGACTCACAGTTTGTATTCCACAGCTGTAAAGTAAAAAAGAAAATACTGTATAAGGTATCTGCCAGGGTGAAAAATATTACTGTTCACAAAAGTGGCAGAATGTAGAGAAGGACAATAAAAAACACAGCTAAAGATATGTTTTTACATTTTACAATACCAACTAGAACCAAAAGGTTATGTGGTTCCAATGCATTTTGTCATATGCTGATTGATTTGCAAGTTTTGTATTAACTGTCATGAATCATTGCATATCATGAAATATTTGTTCCAGGATATTTATTCATAAGCCACGACCACCATTCATGACGCAGATCAATAAAATAAACATACCTATTGACAACAAGTATGATGCAAAACAGACATATGGTTGCTCATGTATCATATTTGAAGAATTCTAAGTTAAGCCCCGCCTACTTATTAATATGCTTGGTATCATCACAAAACCAATAAGGCACATCCACAGACCATGGGCTATCTGTGTACAAGCTCTTTTCAGCAAAATGATATTAAGCCCCGCCCACTATGCATACTAATGAAATTCAATGTTTTTATACCATGACAAACATCATGACTGTACCAAATATAAAACAAAACATATATACAGTATAGTTTTACAATATGAGCAGTTCAATTTGTTTACATTAAGCCCCGCCTACTCATTAATATGCATGACATCACCACCACAATTAATAGAGCACATGTACGGACCATGAGCAATCTGTGTATGACATATGACTTGAATCCAGTTTATCATTCTTTAGATATCTATTTACAAGCTCTTTTCAGCAAAATCACATTAAGCCCCTCCCACTATTCATATTAATAAAATTCAATGTTTTTATACCATGAACATGTACACACTAGCTAACATACTGTATCAAATATGAAACAAAACATATATACGTTTGTTAAAATATAGGCATTTCAACAATTTTCCATTAAGCCCCACCTACTAATTAATATGCATAACATCACCACCAAAATCAATAGGGTACATCTATGGTCGTGCACTATCTGTGTACGACATATGACTTGAATCCAGTTTATCATTCTTTAGATATCTATTTACAAGCTCTTTTCAGCAAAATCACATTAAGCCCCTCCCACTATTCATATTAATGAAATTCAATGTTTTTATACCATGAACATGTACACACTAGCTAACACACTGTATCAAATATGAAACAACAGATATGCACTTGTTAATATAATGAGCATTTCAAGTTTTTACATTCAGCCCGTCTACTCAATAATATGCATGACATCACCACCAAAAACAATAGGGCACATCTACGGACCATGGGCTGTATGTATAACACATATGACACGAATCCACTGTACAGTTCTTGAAATATCGTGTTTATGAGTTGGTCGTCACATACACACACACATACATACACCCTTACATACACCCACACACACGCCATCATGACCACAAAGGTTCCTCATGACATGAATCCACTGTACCATTCTTGAGATATCGTGTTTACGAGTTGGCCATCACATACACACGCATACACCCTTACATACACCCACACACACGCCATCATGACCACAAAGGTTCCTGATGCTATTGCATCGGACGTTCGGAACAAATAAAAAAGCATCCAAAAGTTTCCCTTAAACTTTTTTCTTCTCTTTTTTGAGTTTCCACTTTGGGACAGGTACTACAACTTTGACTGGCTGTGTTAGGGGAGGGGGGAGAAAAGGGGAGACACTATTCACACTAGGAACTTACATTTGAAGGGGGATGATTTCATCAACTAATCTATGCGGAGGTTTACATGTCATGTGCTTAAACAATAACAAATTCACCCCTTTGTAATTTACTTAAGGTTATTTATTTTATTTTTTTAGAAAAGAGGGAGAATTCTTCTAACCCCTCCCCCCCCCCCGCCCTTACTAATATGAGCACTGAGGGTACCTTCAAATTGGTAGCAGCATACCCGAAAAATCTGAATCCAAAAAACGTATACAATACAGTAATGAAATCACCAGAAAATATTCTTTCATCTCTTTCTGAACACCTAAGGTTATATAGAGATATTCATGGTTGAGTAATAAACCAGTTGTGAAGCACTGATGAATGAAGACACAGCCAGTGGGGCTCCGTGGTATAATCTGCGGCTTTCAAACAATGAGGTGGTAGGTTCAAATTTGTTTTGTTTGTTTGATGAGGGCTTAACGGTACCACGGCAGTAAGGGTCAAATTGTGCCTGAGGGGTTAGATCATTCCAGAGGTAGGAAGGAAAGAAAACAGGGGGAGATTGAGAGAAACACGAGAACTAAAAGCCAGAAAGCTGGGATCGAAAGAGGAGGTGCATGGGTGAAAAAAACAAAGTAGAGAGAGGGGGTGGGAGAGGAGGACTAAATATGGTTGTAGAGAGAAGCATGATAAAAGAAGGAAATAATTTTATCCATAGGGTTTTTCTGGAAGAGCTCGGCAATTGAGTTGTGGGAAGCAAGGGTAGCTCTGGAAAGGTTGTACTGGGGGCAAGCAAGAACGTGATGAACTGTGAGGGGTTAGGGGGAGCCAATAAGGAGGTGGGTGTGAGTAAGGTGGGTGTGACCTATTCTAAGACGGGTAATGTGAATGTTGTCAGAGGTTGTGGATGGTGGGTTTGATCTTTATGGTGGGCTGGATGACGTGGAGTTTGTTATTAATTTAGGAGTCCCATGACATTTGCCAGCGGTCACAAACAAGGGAAGCGATAAGCAGTTTAATGTCAGAAAGGGTTTTGGGAAGTTGAGGGCAAGCTTAGCGGCTGCATCAGCCCTGTCATTGCCAGGGATGCCAACATGGCTGGGTATCCAGAAAAAAAGAATACTTTTCTTGCAGAGGGTGGGTGAAAGGAGTTTCCTCCGGAGGAGGTGGGATGTGGGGTTATCCCACTTTAGATTATGTAAAGAAGTAAAGACAGCCTTGGAGTCGCAGAAAATGGCAAAGTAGCTGAGTGGGGAGTCACTAAAGTTGAGGGCGAGGAGAATGACCTCGGTTGAGAAGATGGACAAGTAGTTGGGAAGCTTGCTACTGAGGGTGACGTCTTGGATGAAGACAGCAGCAGCTGTCTTGTCACCATCCTTGAAGCCATCAGTATATGGGTTCAAGTCCAGCTCCGACATCAAAATAAGGTCTAGCTTTCTAGGTTGTGCTTTCCCATCTGCAATCCTAAAGCATTGTGCAATGCACACCAGACTGGCATCTGCTATAGCTTGGCGTCTATGCTCTGTAAAGGAGTCTTGCCGAGGTCCCATCAGGGAAGATCATGTACAAATAAACAAACAAACCCCACCAGGCATTGAACCTGCAACCACAATCCCAGAAGTTTATGCTTGCTTTAAAACAAATGAATAAAGCCCTTAAAAGAGATTGTCTTTTAAACAATAAATTAAATTCCACTGTATACAACTTTGAAGAGAATGTAGAATTGTACTTCCAAGACTTGGTAGGCTACGGTACAAGGATAAGAACTACGGGGTAAATTGTTCAGTTTTATCCTTATGGCATTTATGTTTTAAAGTTGGGCACAACTGAAGAGTAGCCTGTGTTAATGAACAATAAAGGTTACCTCTGTAGTAAGGCTACACCAGAAGTAAAATACCATTGTATCGCGTAGCCCTTTTCTCTTGAATGGACTTCAAGACCTATTTTCCCAGTGTAGCCCCGTAGTCCTTCACTCTCAATTGTCAAAATCTGCACCATATAGCCTCTGTAGCCAACTAATCTTGAGTGTGCATCGTTTAATAAGGGGGTCTTCCTGATTGCAACATAGCCCCTGTAGCCCCGAAGCCACTGTTTCTCGAATCAAGTCAAGGTCTTTCATATACTGTACAAGTACAGTAGCAGAAGGGAGTAACTATAGAATGCAGGTTCATTATCAAAAAATACCCCCTGACTCACGAACTTCCAACGTGAATGGTTCAATCTTATAATTATTAAAGAATCATAAGTGTAATCACATGGCTCCCATACAGTATCTATCCCCAACTGGGCAGCAAAGTCACACGGATTGTAAGCCTTCTATCTTAATTAGTAATCTATCAAACTAGAACGGTAAATACTGTCGTGGTTTACATGCCCATGCAGATTTACACCCATATCATATGACCAACCCAATTATAAAAATGGCATCCCACACTAAGTCCCACAAGGCATCTTATGTCCCATATGGCATCCCATGTCCCACATGGCATCCCACCCCATGTCCCACATGACATCCCATCCCATCCCTTGTGCCACATGGCATTCCACCATATCTTCCACATGGCATTCCGCCATATGTCCACCATGGCATTCCACCATCTGTCCCACATGGCATCTGACCCTATGACCCACATGGCATCCTACCCTATATCCCACATGGCATCCCATCCTATGTTCCACATTATATCCAACCAGATATCCCACATGACATCCCTCCAAATATCCCACATGGCATCCTTCCCTGTGTGAGGCTATGCCCACCATGGCATCCCACCTCATGTCCAGCATCAGTGGCTTCCCACCTGATGTCCAATATGGCATCCCACCTCATGTCCCACATTGGATAGTACCACCATATGTTCCACATGATATCCCTCCCCATGTCCCAATGACATCCTACTTTATGTCCCACATGGCATCACATCACTCTTTGTTACTCATGGCATCCCACCCCATGTCCCACATGACATCCTATCCCATGTCCCACATGGCATCCTACCCCATGTCCGACATGGCATCCCACCCCATTTCTCACATGACATCCCATGTCCCACATGGCATTCAACCCTATATCCCACATGGCATTCCACCATATCCTAAATGGCATCCCACCCTGTCCCACATGGCATCCTACCCTACCGTGTCTCACATGGCATCCCATCCTATGTTCCACATATCCAACCATATGTCCCACATTGCATTCCAACCAATGTCCCACATGACAATCCATAGGCTCCATAAGCAGTCTTGTCGTAGCGTCCCTAATTGAGCATATTAAGTATGAAAGTCTGTCAGGTCATATAACTTATGCAAATGAACTGTTGAATAAGACAATAAAGGCGGAGTCAAATAATCATGCCTGATATAGCCCTTGGTGCATACCACATGGTATATATTCTATCCTATGTCCCGCATGGGCCCCCATCCATGTTCCGTATGGCATCCCTCTCTATGTCACTATGCAGTCACATCCTGTCACACTCCCTGACTGAGCACACTAAGTAAAAAAAGTCTTGTCAGTTCATATACTGTAGCAACTTTATGCAAATGAACACAATAATAAAGGCGGAGTTTAATAATCATGCCTGATACGACCATTGATGCACAAATATTTTGAAGAATTTTAAGGGTTTCAAACCTCCAGTGTTTATATGAGAGACACCTAAGGATCCCTTAAAAATATTGAAAAATTATATCATCTTACAGTTATCTTTTAAGGGAATATCAAATGTTTTGTAGACTTTTTAAGAAAACTTGCCTTTAACTTGTCTTACAGCAGGTGTCTCTAAAAATCTTTGTAAGGGAATTCCTTTCTTTCATGAGGATATCTTTAGAAACTAACATTTTCTGAGGAATTCTCAAAAAAACTTTTAACATGTCTGAGAAAATCTCAGGAAAAACTGTAAACGGTCGAAATCGCCATTACATAAGTTCGCATTATGCTTCGCATTAGGCTTAAGCGATATATCGATATTTCGATATATTTCGATATTGACCTATATCGATATGGCCAATATTGAGTTTAAGGGTCGTATTGATATATCGATATTATGTTTTTTCAATAATACACAATACATGAACTATTAAAAAGCTAAACATGACTATCAAACATCCAAGTACTTTTTATTAAACAGCCACAAAAAGTTAATAAATTTTATTTATATCAAAGTTTCAGGCAGTCAGTTATGATAAAACTTATTAAAACATTAATATTGTGATAACAATTATCCAAAAATCCGTCCATGAACAAAAAACCACTTGACTCGCTGGGTACAGAGGCATTGCGCAATACTTCAACTTTATACTTGATGGCTTACTTATTCAGACAACAAAAATCATGAGATGTTGAATCCTTAAACATCGTGTTAAGTTTCCTCAAAAGGAATACTGAATCTGAATTTGTATATCAAACAATCATTAATTAACAAATTACTGACAAAACTATGAGGTTTTTCTAACTATTTTGTTCATTCAGAAAGTCTAAAGTAAAAGTGACAGACTGGTCTTGCCAGATCGATCAGATAATGTACAGCGCAGTAACCACATACACACAGTATCACTGTACAGTACTTTACTATGTACACGCATTATGCTACCACTGTTTCTTTCGAGTGACAACACTCGTGCAATGATTGAAGCAGACTAGAAATTAGATAATATGCATTATAATGTATATGGACTTCTGAATGTCTAGAAGTCCATATAATGCTACCAAAATAATGCCTTTTTAGTACAACTTTCATAAGAGGTAAGTGAGTTATAAAATTCTAAGAAGAATTGGAGCCGATTTTTGTAAGGCATACACTGTAGGCCTTAAACCAGTTCCACAACATTTTTATTTTTGTTAAGAACATGCCGAGACCTAAACTTTTTCAATGTTTCTGTGATTGATCTTTGGAGATAGAAACCATGTAAAGAACACTTTTAAACATAATGGGTGTTTATTTAAAGATGATATGTATATATTTTGCAGTGATTTCTGTTAATTTGTACAAAAAGTTTTACTTGACTTTTTTTGAGCAGAGACGAGATTACCTTGCCCAGAACAGTACATACGACTTACGTATGACATCCTATAATTTGCATATCAATATTTCGATATTAATGATATTTTTCAGGGGATATATCGATATTGCATAATGTTCAATATCGCCCAAGCCTACTTCGCATGCTCACCAAAAATGATGCATATTTATGTTGGAAGAACTTTTCAAATTTAAGGCAAAATTATGGCATATCCCCGGCTGAGCAGCGTGGTTGCAGGGATTGAAAGCCTACTTAATTAAAGAACGATGCATATTCATATCTGATGATAATAGTGTCAATGGAGTATGACTTCGCTGCCGGCAGTCACTAGGGCCTTAGTGAGATAACATCTCCCTCTGTATGCCCTACATGCTACGCACTACATGCAATACAGAGTGACACTCATGCATACCTGTTTTAACGTGGAAATCGCCTCAGTCCGAAAATTGTGACTACACCATCTATTTATGTCACCTGTCACACTGAAATTACTGTACTTACCGCACGTAAAAATATATAGTTAACTTCTCCTGTTATTGCTTTTAATCTTGTAAGTAATTAAAACATGTCGGTAATCCTGAAATGAATAAAAAATGGGTAAAAATGTAAGCCTATATTGTACACTCCTTTCAGTTCAACCGTACGCTCTTAGAACCTTTTTTTCTTTTTTGGAACTAGGGCGCACAACACCGATACGCGTACTAATAAATATAACGCCAGCGAACTGGACACACGCGTTCAACATTTACGCTACGCTGGCATTGCTGATGTTGAATAGAATTTAAAATAATTAGGTACATTCCCTTCGGCGCACACGATTGTGAGAAGGTAACAACCGAGGTAGGTGAAAGTTTCTTCCTTTTACGGCTTTTAGTACATAGTTATTAAATGTATTTCTATGTGCCCAAGCTTTTAGGATTAAGAGTTACATACTAGAGGCTTTCTTAGTTATGTGGCTTAACTTTTTCAGGTTAAAATGAATGCAGCAAAAAAGTACAAATTTCTTGGAAAATGTTCGCAAAACAGGAGTGCGCCGCAAGTATTCTGCGGCGCGACTATGCTGAGTCAATGTAGCGATTTCCACCAATACTTGCATAGGCTGATGTCTGACCCAGTATTCGCAGTCATGTAATGGCTATAGCGTATACTACGGTCAGCTGTTTATCTGACTACTACTGGCCTATACTTTAAAGTGAACCTGTATTCTATAGTTATACAATAGTTGTACCACCAGAATCGCTGGGTATTCTGCAGTTTCTCTCAAAATTGACTAAATTGGCTTTGCAGGTCACGTGACATGAATCGGGTGTTTACATCAATTTGTGGTATTAAACGCAATCTACAGTGTATTGCATAGGCCTACCTAGCATAATCCATGACAGTACTATTGTAATCCAAGAGCCTTCTTTGCAATAATGTTCTAAACAGTGATAGGCCTACAATATAAATCACAAATACAGAATCTGCTGCCACTGGTGTTAGGCCTAGGCCCTATGCTTTCATTTTTTCATGTTTTCCATAACTATTTTCAGCTAACGTCACACAATCAGTCACACACAAACACAGTATTAATCAAAACAACCTGACATAGCCTGGGCCTAGTGTTAATGAAAATATACAATAATGTGAACAATGGGCAACAATTTAGGTTACCACAAGGGGAAATAAGTATAATGAAGTTGCATTGACCTGTTTGCATTGACCTGTCTACGTAAGTTGTGAGCAGAATGGAGTTAAAAAACAAACAGTGCGAAACAGCAGGACAACCACACACACACTAACTGTGTTAGCACATCGCAGCGAAACAAAGATTCAGCCATGACAACAATTTTATCTTTAACAAAAATATGGTTACTTTTCGATGTAAATTCACAAACCTTGTGGAAAGGAAGATCTGATGCCTGAGCAGGATCTCAGTGGGTGAGCTGAACTGAAGAACTTCCTTACTTCCCCATTTTCTTGGATCAATTCAACATCTTTACTGTGTGTTTTGATTCACAAATTTTATCGTAAATGTAAATTGTCAGGAAAGTGCAAAGGTCACATGATGTCATATTGGGTCACGTCGAGCACGAAGCAAACGACAATGATGACTTCAAGTCAGCATTGGAAAATAACTATGTCAAGAGCTTTGAATATCAATGACAATGACTTTGACAACAGTTTATTCCCAGCTTTGTACATCAACATCAAAATCATTAACAAAATAAGTTATGCTTACATAACAAAATTTTTGTTTTCTTGGTAGAGAGGAGGTTGTCCTTAATTTGTAAAAGCAGTTAGTCAGGCCTCATCTTGAGTATGCTATTCAGGCTTGGGGTCCCTTTTATGAGAAGGATAAGTTCATTTTGAAGCAGGTTCAGCGAAGAGCCACTAGATTTATTCCCGAAGTAAGGAATCTCTCTTATAAATCTAGGTTACGAATAATTGGTTTGACCACGCTTGAGTTGAGAAGAGTACGTGGCGATATGATTTAGGTTTTTGAATTCCTATCTGGTAGTGATGCTTTGACTTCCTGTTATATCTTGTCAAAAAGCAACTGCATAACCTAGACCCCAACAAAGCCTCAGGTCCTGACCAATTACCACCATGGTTTCTAAAAGCACACGCTGATGACCTCTATGAAATTCTAACTGATCTCTTTCAAACCTCTGTCGATAATGGTATTATCCCTAACAAGTGGAAAGAAGCAAACATATGTAGCGTTTTTTTAAAAGGTGATAAACAAAACCCAGCTAATTATAGACCTATTTCCCTCACCTGGGTTTGTAGTAAAATCCTTGAGCATATAATCCACTCACATGTGATGAAATTCCTTGATGAGCATAATATCTTAACTGATTTACAACATGGCTTCCGTGCAAAAAGATCGACTGAAACACAACTCCTCTTAACAATAAATGATATCTCTAAACAAATTGACCAAAACAGTAACGTCTCTATGGCTATTCTTGACTTTTCAAAAGCCTTTGATAAAGTCCCCCACCAGCGCCTGTTATCCAAACTTTCCGCCTATGGCATTGATGGAAATCTTCTGGCCTGGTTTGCATCATTCCTCAACAAACGCATCCAGCGTGTTGTTTGCGATGGTGAAATCTCTGATTCTAAACCTGTAAACAGGTTTTATCCGGTGTACCACAAGGTACTGTCTTGGGTCCATTACTTTTCCTCTTATATGTAAATGACATCCCTGATAATATAAACAGCACAGTCAGACTGTTTGCTGATGACTGCCTTGTGTACAGAACAATTGATAACCCCCTCTGACCAACAAATCCTCCAAGATGATCTTAACAAACTTGAACAATGGCAAAACAAATGGCAAATGAATTTCAACCCCTCTAAATGCTACATCTTGTCAATTTCCTCTAAGAAATGCTTTAAATCACCTGTTTATACCTTATGCAACCAGCCACTAAAACATGTCAACTCCCACCCATACCTAGGTGTTGAAATTGATAATAAACTTAGATGGGATAAACATATACATAACATAACCAAGAAAGCTAACTCTATACTTGGCCTATTAAAACGTAACCTCTCAAACTGTCCCACCGACGTTAAATCCACTGCTTATAAAGCTCTAGTCAGGCCAGTACTTGAGTACGCATCTGCAGTCTGGGACCCCCATCACCAGTGCGATGTGGATAAACTTGAATCTATTCAAAGGATAGCAGCCAGGTTCTGTATGGCAGACTACTCTTATGAATCTAGTGTAAAAAAACATGCTTTATAAATTAGATTGGCCCCTGCTTAAAACAAGAAGATACAACACCCGGCTACATATGCTGTATAAAATCAATAACAATCTTGTCGCCATCAATAAAGATGAACTTATCCCCACCGTCAGAACTAATACAAGAAATAATCATGACCTTAATTTCCAGGTTCCCTATGCTAAAAAGAATGTATATAAACACTCTTTCTTCCCTCACACACTAAAGGATTGGAATGCTTTACCGTCAGACATTGTACATGCACTAAGTCTCAACTGTTTCAAAGCTAAACTTACTAACACTTGTATTGCTAACTAGTTTGTTTTTTTAAATTATTTTTTACTCATACTTTTTACGCTCGGCTGGCGTTCATGTCCTCTTGAAGGATTTTTGCCGACTTAACCGATTCAGATTCAGAAATTCATGTTTCGGCAGTCCTCATGTGACACGTGGTAACACTTTAAAGTTGACCAAAGAGTTCACACGGATAGATATTCGGCGTTTTAGCTTTTCCCAAAGAGTTGTTAATGAGTGGAATGGTTTGCCTGTGTGGGTAGTTAGCTACAATTCTGTTCACAATTTCAAAGTCAAGATTGATAAGTTCTTTACTAACTCTGGGCGTCTTTATTCAAAAAAAAAAAAATATATATTTTTGTTGGTGATGGTGTTAGTTTGGGCATTTTATAGGGTGATTCACCCTCTTTATTCCGTCATCGTGTTACTTTTTGTTATGATATGTTAAAATAAATAAAGATAACTGGAAAAGGTGGAAAAAAAAGAAGTATAATACTTATTAATCAATTCTCATTTCACATACAAAATCTCAAATCAATATTAGAATGACTGGTGAAAAAAAGAGAGAGAAATAGAAACAAAAAATAAAGCAAAAATCAAACATCTCACTATTAAGTTATGTTTGGCAATTTGCTAAGTGAGATTTTTTTTCTTTTCTTTTTTCTTATACCTTTTTCTGAAAATATTGCAGTTGGTAATGTTTTCATCACAAGTATTCCAAAGTTTAATCCCAGTGATAGAAAGGCAGTGCTGCTTTTTGGGTTGTTCGATCACATTTCTGTATAAATTCATTCTTATATTTTGTATTATAACTGTAGTTTGTAAAGTTTATCAAAAAATGCGATTGAGGATTACATGGCAATGACATATGAAAGGCCTTATACATAAAAATGGCAGTTTTAAGTTTAGTGATTTGAAACAAAGTCAATAATCTCATGCTATAGAATAATTCGGAAGCGTGATCAAAATAGTTTGCTTTAAAATTAAATCTAATAGCTCTTTTTTGTTTTAAGGATAAGGGAAATATATTTGAATAACATTTATTACCCCAGACCACAGCACAATAGGAAATATATGGTAGAAAAAGAGTGCAGTATAAAGTACGAAAAGCATTCCTATTTAATAAATGGCTGGCACGATAAAGTACTGCTATACTCCTTTACCACCACCCCCCCCCGAAGCAAGCTCAGCGAAAACGCTTTTCGTCAGCACAGCCTCTCCTTACTCAACACTAACTCCCCGACCTACCTTCACAGGCTCCCTTACCTGTATTGACTTGTCTATCTGTTCCCCAACCTCCTCCCTGATTTTAGCTGGAGAGTCACTGCTGACCTCTGTGGTAGTGATCATTACCCTCTTCTTATACACTCCAACCTTCAACCCCCACTGACCACACCCTTAATTGGAATCTCGAAAAGGCTGACTGGCCCCTTTCGAAACCCTCTGTGACCCCCTCATTTCCTCGAGGATGAGAACCCCATGTCAAACTTTAGTAATATCCTTATCAACATCGCCACCTGCTCAATTCCCAAAACCTCCAAACCCCCAAATCATCCCCCAACCCCTGGTTCTCTAAAGACTGCAAAACCGCCATCAAAAACAGGAAAAGAGCCCTCAGAAACTTTAAAAGTAACCCGACCACCCATCAACTCAACCTCTTTTGCATAACCCGTGCCAAGGCCAGACGCACTATCAAGGACAGTAAAACTAACACTTGAAACAACTTCATCTCTTCTCTCACCACTAAAACCCCCACTAAGAAGACTGGGAGAATGGTTAACAGTTTCCACGGCAGAGTGGGCAAATCTCCCATCTCCCATCTCTCTCGGAATGGTGACCTTCTCACCGCGAAAAAGGACATCGTTAACCACCTCGCCGCCTCTTTCAGCAACATCTCGTCCTCGACCAACTACTCCAATGCCTTGAAAACCAAAAGAGCTTGCGATGAAGCCCGGAGAATTACTTTTCCTTCCGACAACTCCGAAAGCTACAACACCCCTCTCACCCTTTCTGAATTAAACCAAGCCATCCACGACGCTGGCTGCACCTCCAAGGGCCAAGATAACATCTACCACCAGTTCCTGAAACACCTCCCCATCAAAGCCACCACTACCCTACTCACCATCTTCAACAACATTTGGTCCTCACACTCCTTTCCCTCTATCTGGAGGACAGCTATTGTCATCCCCGTCCTTAAACCGGGGAAGGACGGTACCGACCCCTCCAAATACCGCCCAATCGCCCTCACCTGCTGTCTCTGTAAAATTATGGAAAAGGTCATTAATCATAGACTAAACTGGTTTCTTGAGACCAACAGAATCCTCTCCCCTCACCAAAGCGGCTTCCGAAAACGTCGCAATACCCTAGACCAGTTAATTACGCTCGACACCGCTATCCGGGAATCCTTTGCAAAAAAGGAACACCTCATTGCCATATTTTTTGACCTTGAGAAAGCTTTCGACACTACTTGGAAATACGGCATTACCCGGAAACTTCACACCATCGGCCTCAGAGGCCATCTCCCCATCTTTATTTAAAACTTCCTCTCACCCATCAGTTTTAAGTTCGTATTGGCCACACCCTCTCCAACCCGCACTTCCAAGAGAGGGCGTCCCCCAAGGCAGCATCCTCTCTCCCACTCTCTTCAACCTGAGCATTAATGGCATCGCAGATAGCCTTGGCCCCAACATCAAATGTACCTTATATGTGGATGACTTCACCATCTTCTACTCCTCCCCTAGCTTTCCTATTGTTGAAAGTAGGCTCCAAATCAGCCTCAACCAGCTGCAAGACTGGAGCAACAATATTAAATTCTCCAACGATAAGACAGTCTGCATGCACTTTTGTCATTTCAACAACCTCCACCCTTACCCGAACTTTGTGCTCAATGGCAATCGCATCCCTAAAGTTGAACACACAAATTTCCTGGGTCCAACTCTAGACCCCAAGCTTACCTACAAGCAACACATCACCAGCCTGAAACTAAAATGCAACAGCTCCCTCAAAATCCTCCGACTCCTCTCCAACACTACTTGGGGTGCGAACCGCTTTGCTCTCCTCAAAATGTTCAGGCTCACCATTTGTGCCAAGCTTGACTATGGCAATATTGTCTACTGTGTCGCTCACAACTCATGCCTGAACCACATCAACACCATCCAAATTGAAGCCCTCAGGCTTTGTCTAGGTACTTACAGGACCTCCCCAATCACCAGCCTTCATGTTAAAGCCAACGAGCTCCCATTTCTACTTAGATGTAGAAAGCTTAGCCTCTCCTATGCTTTTAGGGTCCTCACCAACACGCAGAACCCTGTTTACAACCTCATTAGATACTCCAATTTCTCCACCCTCTTTGATAGGATTAAAACCCTATCCCCTCTCTTCAGCTTACGCATTAAATCAGACCTCTTCCATCTCGGCATCAACTCTCGGCATCAACTCTCGGCACCTTCTCCTGGCCCACTTTTCCTCCTTGGGCCACCCACTTCCTTCTGTCCACCTGGGCCTCTCCACTCATCACAAAGCTCAAGCCCACCCTAATCTCTTCATCAATCTCCACAACCAAATCAAAGACCAAGTCTCAAATTACACCTCCATCTATACTGATTGCTTCAAGGAAGGCAACAAGACAGCTGCTACTGCCGTTATCCAAGACATCGACCTCAGTAGCAGACTTCCCGACTACTCATCCATCTTTTCATCCAAGGCTAAGGCTATTCTTCTTGCCCTCAACTTCATTGAGTACTCTCCGCTCATCCACTTTGCCATTTTCTCCGACTCTTACTTTTTTACTCAATCTTAAATGGGATAACCTCACATGCCACCTTCTCCTCCGGGAACTCCTTTCTCTCACCCTCTGCAAGAAAAGTATTTTTTTCTTCTGGATACCCAGCCATGTTGGCATCCCAGGTAATGACAGGGCTGATGCAGCCGCTAAGCTTGCATTCAAGCTCCCCCCCTGCTTTTTTCCCCACAACCCTTTCTGACATCAAACCGCTTATCGCTTCCCTTGTTCGGGACCGCTGGAAAACCTCATGGAACTCCCAAATTGATAATAAACTCCATGTCATCCGGCCCACAATTCCGATCAAATCCACCATCAACAACCTCTCTCGTATCGACAACGCTCATATTACACGTCTTAGAATTGGTCACACCCACCTCACTCACTCCCACCTCCTCATTGGCTCCCCCCAACCCATCTGCAACAATTGCCATTGCACCCTCACAATCCATCACGTTCTCCTTGCTTGCCCCCTGTACAACCTTCTCAGAGCTTCCTTCGCTCCCCACAACTCAATTGCTGACTTCTTCCAGAAAAATCCTCCGGATAAAATTATCTCCTTCTTTCATCATGCCTCCCACTACAACCATATTTAATTCTCCTCTTCCACCCCCTCTCTACTTTGATTTTGTTTTAATCATGCACCTCCCCTCTCAAATCACAGCTTTCTGACCTTTTGTTCTTGAATTTCTCTCATTCTCTATCTGTTTTCTTTCCTTCCTATATCTAGAATGATCTGACCTCTCAGGCACAATTTGACTTTCGTTGTCGTGGTGCCGTTAAGCCCTCATCAAACAAACAAACTGCTATATTCTTAGATACTTTACTTGATACATGAGAAATATGGTTTTTCCAATTAAGCTCATCATCAATTAACACACCTAAAATTTTTGTGACATGGACCTTTTCAATATAAACATCATTAATTATAACAGATAGATTTGTTTTTGATTCATCATTTGTAAATAACATATAATCAGTTTCATTCACATTGAGTGACAGCTTATTGACATTAAACCATTGGTGAAACTTATTCAATTCACTGCTAACCTGTCTACATAAAATTTCAATGTCACTATTAGAACGAAACATATTTGTATCATCCGCAGATAGTATTAATTTTAGTTTGGCTGATACATTACATATATTATTAATATAGATAATGAATAATTTAGGCCCAAGGATTGAGTCTTAGCTGCTTAGGGAATACCACAAACTATACTATAAAGATCTGAATTTCAAATGAATGACCGAATATGTGATGAACATGGGATAGGGACGAGGTAAAAAAAAGCCTTCTATCTGTGCTGGAGTCTAGTTTATTTTGTAACAGTGGCGGCGCAAAAATATGGTTGTTTAGAAAAATTAAGGAAGGCGGAGGGGGAAGGGAAGGCATTTCAACAGGGACAATTTAGTGTATTGAGAACCTGTGTCTTTAAGGTTCAACGACCTGACGACTGGTAGGTGCGCGGCTGACGTTTTTACCCAACAAATATCTACAATTTTCCCGATAGACAGAGTATCTGCAGTGGTTTCATTCCAAAGGCGTAGGGAGCAAGGGGCAGGAATGCGAGGGGGTGGAGGGGGGATGGGGGGGGGAGGGGACCAATGTCCCTAAGATGATTTCCCTTTTCTAGTTGTATGCTTCCTTCCGCGTTTGGGAGGTAAGATTGGAAACTTGTTTCAATAAAATGTTTATAATATTAGCCGAAGTTTAGTACACACCCTGATAAAAGCAAGTCCGTCGTTATACTCAATACTGAAACGGTTAAATGCAGTCATGTGGAAGTTAAATCCAAGATTATGATATGATACAGGTTTTTATACAGTTTGTTGCATTGTACTTTCAACATTCCAGATTTCAGGATGTGGGGAAGTAGAGGGACTCAACCATATAGTTGTAGGAAACGTGCCCACCTCCTGCTGAAAATGACAAAAGTGCCCTTTTGGAAAATTAAATGTGCCCCCAATTACTGTCAAAGGTGCCGCAAGAATTGATGGAAAGTGCGCAAACTTTTTACCATTTAATTGGCAATACTCTTTTTAAAACGAAGTGCTCCTTAATTATTGACCCAATAGTATGAAACGGGCCGTTCCTTGACTTTTCTTTGATATAACGAACTTTGTCTTTTGAAAGTGCCCCTCAATTGCTAAAGAGTTCTCTTTTAATAAAAGCTCTGAATCTCCGAATGTTCAACATTTTTTTCCCGAAAATTTAAGATTTCTCATAAATTAAAGGCGGGAATTTTCCGATTAGCAGCAACTTTCAAAAAAACTTTATTTAAATACCAGTGATTTTTTTGTTTTGTTACTAACGCAGTGGGGCTACACCGGGAAACAGCCTTGGGCCTTCGACCCCAAGAAGGCCTCCAGCAAAATAAATTTCAAAAAATGTGTAGAACAATATGAAATTAACTTAAATTTCTAACGAACTGAAGAAAGTCTCAAAGAGATAGACAATTTTTATTTATCATACAGTCGAGACCTCTAAGTTCTCGATACTTTGACCTGGGGTCCCTTGCAAAATATGTTTCCTTATCGTTTGTTTTGACTGGGGTCCCAAGTCTGTCTAAACAGACAACACGGGTTGAAATACGCCCCTATGCCTACATGCAAAACAAACATGATATCAGAAATACGGGCAGTGGTGTAGAAGCAGAAGGGGGAGTGGTGGGGGGGTCATCAGGGGATGAAATCTATCAATTTTTAATGGGGATGAGCCCCCCACCACCCTCCCCCTCTTCCTCTTGAAAATATCTCATAATCGCACATTTCGAGCAGATAACACATTGTTGCATGTCGATCGAAAATTTTAAACATTAGCTCACATTTGTTTAGCTCTACACCACTGAATACGGGAACATAGAAGCCGGGGTAAGGCTGTTTAGTTTGATACGACATTGAGATGTTGAGTTTTTGTTGTGTAGTGTGCTTCTTTATTTGTGAGTAAATTAGAAATTAAATTGCATGATAATCCCTTCACATTGTTCTTATTAATGTGTATCTGAAATCCACCTTTACCACCTCTAAATTTCTGAAATCGCGTTGGCGCCAGAGAGACGCGGTCCCCTGCGTAATCGACGCCCGCAGTGAGGGGCTTCCGGCTCGGCGTTACACCGTTGATATTACCCCCATCCTGTAGCAAGTATGTCCGGCTGCATATAATAATTATCATAAAATGGGTATTTTCCATGCATATATACAAAACATCGCAATTGAGACAGCATCCAGTGACACTTGCTCCGTAGATGGAGGGTACTTCTTGCCCCCGTGAGGTGAAAGGCAGGGAAATCTCCCCGTTCCCCCATGCTGCAGGCGACCTGATTTATGTAAAAACGGTTTTCAATTTTTTTTTTCTCCTTTTTTGTTGTTGTTTTTTGACTCTTTATTTCATATAATCGCCTAATTTGGAAACAAATGGTCATGAAAAAAGGAAAAGTATTAAAACAAATGAAAATATCCAAATTTGCCTAAGAATCACACAGTCTGGCATTGCATCTGGTACCGCGCGTATCAAATTTGGAATGCTTAGAAGTAAACAAAGAAAATTGAATAGCTTAATGCATGGACTGATTGCAGGGTTGGTGTATTAGCTTTGTAAAAAATTCTTATTTGGATTAATTTTGGCCCTTTCTCAAAATAGAATCAACGAAGAAATTAAAATAATGATTTTCTTATGATGAGACATTATTTTGCTTTTCAGTACATTTGACCCCTCCCAGAAAGGCTCATGAATTTTCGCCAGGGACCAATCCTTTTCGAAATATTTTGCTTTGATTCTTTTTTGGGCTTAATTTGGCCCTTTTGCAAACTGATTTGGTTTTTAGCGCCTTACTACGATATACCAACACAGTGATTTTCATACTTTTATGTACTTTCAAGGCTTCGTAAAAAAACTATGTAATACCAGCCTATAAGAATCATGAAGTCAGTGCCACGACGTTTAACAGAACAAGTTGTGGGCTATATGAGACTGGTCCATCGCTTATACCAATTTGAAACGAAGTATTTTAAAAATGAAAATTGTTGGTCCATCATCAAGGCAAGAATTTTGATATTTCGCTAATGTTGCCACACCATGTCTTTCGTGTACGCTCCGCTTTTTTAAAATATCAATAAACACATAAGCCCTCAAAAAATAAGCTTATTGAAGGTTTCTTCCCCATCCCCCGAGGGGTAACCAGAGCCCGAATTTCATCCAATCCTCAGCACTGCCACTGATTGTAATGCCGTTACTTTCAACAGGTCTTCATTTTCCTATGTAAACCCAGCAGCAATAGTCCCAACAAAATCAGTAGTGAAAAAGGCTTTCGTAAAGTTGGGGTCATACCTTCCTACCCTCAGTCAAGATTTAATTGCTGGGACAAAATTCATCAATGGTAGAATTGTTGAATGAAATTAAAATATGGGCTGCAATCCCAGGAGGAGGAAAGAAGAGGGGGGGACTTCACACTTAAAGTGGTAGGGGTGTGCAGCCCATCAAACCAAAAACCATCTCCGCAGAGAACGACATATTTTTGTTTTTTTGTTTTTTGCAAACAGGTTTTGAAATGGTCATTCTTATACAAAACCAAATTGTTCAAACTTGGTACAAACGAATCTATGGACGTTGGCAGAGGCGTAGGAAGCGGAAATGGAGGTGGGGGGACTTCCCCTTAAAGTATTCCACCTTGACTGGAAGGTTAAATTTTATGAACATAAAATACTAAGAAAATAATTAAGTAAATATTTAGAAAATGATGATAATTTACTTGTTAAATTTGGGAGATTTTTGTCCCCTCAAATGGGTGACCCTTGACCCTTCCCATTCCGCTGGCTTTCCAACTCACTTATTACATTGAAATCATGTTGTAGCAAAAGAAACTTGATAACCCATAAGCAGGGGGCGGGAAAGAAGGCAGGGAAAACCACATTCACGAGTGGGAATGTACAGGGAGAAATGTGTCCCCATTTGTTTGATGAGGGCCCCTTACTCTCCCAGCGTCACGGTACCCGTGACGTTTACGATCCATTTTCCAAAAAAACATTTGAGTACCTTCCCAAAATCCTATAGAGCTGCAAATAGGTTCATTCAAACCAGATTAAATAGATCTTTCATAATATGATTATTTTCTTGAGGAGTTAAATTGAAATTTTTAGAGTAAAATCGTTTAAAAAAGTTCATTTTTTAAAAAAAAAACGGCGTTTTTATTTTTTGGAAAAAAAAGATTACGACAAATGTCATACATGAATATTTTTTATAATTTTTTTTTCAGGTAAAGTATAAAGATATTTTGAATTGTTGGTTGCTACACAATTTTTGCTTGTACTTGGTCAATGTTTGTGTTTTTTGAAAAGAATATGCCCAAATTTGTGATTTTGGGCTATTTTTGACCTTTTTTTTATCAAAAAATCATAAAAAACGGCCCAAATATTGTATTGGAATTTTAAAATCTATACGTAGATCGTTCAGAAGAACTATTACAATAACAGATGCTACTTGCCTAAAAGGCTCTGATTATGACATCAAATCGCTTTTCTTTTCTTTTTTCCCCGCACATTCAATATCTTAAAATGGAGAAACACAATGTCGAAGGTGCCTTTCGACTATCTTTTCTTCAGAATAATGACGATTCCGAGGGGTCGGAAGGTACTTCTGATGAAGAAGATGTACTAGACCTCGACCAGATAGAGGAAGGGGAGATTAGAGAGCCTGCTGAGATGGATAGCGATCTGTTTCAAATTCCGGAGTTTGTGAGTGTTTTCTTCCAAAAATAGCGAAATAGAATTCTAATAATAAATTAGCGGGGATTTTTTGCTTGTTAGGCTAAACAAGTAAAAGGGACACTAAGATCACATATAAAAAAAGAAGAAGGATTTAGGTCCTTTTTATAATAGCCGGATGAAACAAATGAAAGCTGAACTCCAATAATAACATTTCTAAATGGACTGAAACAAATGTATTTTCCAATGGCAATATTGTACTTAGTAAATTTAGGCCTACTGAAATATGTGTATTCCCAAAATCCAAGTTTCATTATTTCAGGGGCCGAAATCACAATTTCATGGGGGAAAGTGGAGTAGGGGTCCCATGTTAGGGCAAAATACACATGTTGGGGGTGCCCCAGGCCCATTTAGAGGAAAATGCTTGTATATAGGCCCAGTCACTGGTACATTATTTTGATGCCCCATTTTTGGGACCATGATCCTTTCCCCCTCCCCCTGGCTATGCCACTGTTGTGGTGATTACTAGATCAATAGAAACAAACATTTTGGACCCCTGTATGTACCCCTGGGCTCCCCGGCTGTAAAAGTCTGTCCCCACGGTTACCACAAAATTGTGGCAACTGTGGGGGCAGGTTAGAAACCACAATAACATGTTATGCATATGCTTGATGTTCTACTTATTTCAACTAGATTTTATATCTTTTTCATAGGCCAGACAAGAACTGTGTCTAGAGGAAGAGCCGCCCACTACTTCCCAACCCAAGAGGAAGAGGGGCAGACCGTTGAAGATGAGCCTAGGCCCCTCTTCCAGGCCTTCCGCTGCAGTCTCGCCACCATCACCAATCAAAGAGAATCTGACTGCAGCGGAGAAAACTGCCTTTAAAACCAGGGAGGAAAAGCGGAACGCTCGGCTGCAGGAGATACAACGGTCGAAGGTCATCCCTGCAGCCGATAAAGACCATCAACTGTGGGAAGTACTGGTGGAGAGTGACCGGGATCAACACGAGGTTTTTGGTAATTGGTTATGGGAAGACCAAACTAAAGTAAGTTGAATGAATTTAGTTGCAATTTTTTTAATTCTATTTGCAGCAACAAGGTTTAGCAAAAGACTACAAATTTAAGGGTCGAAAGGTAGGTGCTAACATTCATTTTTTTTGCAGCATCAACCTGATGAGTGCCATGATTTCACTTGGGATGTACACCAAGGTGAGTAATATTTGTCAAAAAAATAACACATGACTAACCATTCTTTCCCATTCTGCAACCGCGACAAAAGTACTTGACACCTTTTTTCATTCCCCTTCTACCCCTTTTTAATGTTGAAATTAAATTTCAGCTCTCCTTTGTGTTTCGTTGTTGGCATGCCGAGAAACGAACAACATTGAAACAAGGGGAGGGGAAAAAGTGTCAAGTATTTTGACGCGGATTGTCTGAGTTTCAATGTTAGTCTTCAAACGAATTGACACATGCACGGAAAACATGGCTGAATTTCTTCCAAATGTTGATGAAGCAGAGGGACTTAATCCTTTAGATCAGAAACTGGGCCTGAGAAACGCCAGAATGGTGTATCTGATAACCTACAGCCAAGCGGACGTTGGAAAAGTGAAGGACAGGAATGTTTTGCCCGAATAGTTGGAAGTGCGTTTGAGTCTGTCGGCGGCGAAGTAAAGCACTGGGTGTGTTGTCGGGAAGAACATGCCAGTGGTGGCATGCACTACCACCTTGCCCTCAAGTTACAGACACGGCATCGGTGACTTCAGGTAAATAGTATTTGCATGATCGGCATGCAGTGACTGTACACTTTTCCGATGTCCACGTTAATTACTATTCAGCATGGTGGTATGTAACGAAAAGCGACGCCTTTCTCCAGTCTAACGGGCACCCGGACTTGACCGATTCAATTCCACGGAGAATGGAGGCGAGCCGTAAGTAAAAAGAAGGGGCCCACGGCACACCACCTAACAATAAAACAAAAAAGAGAGACTTTCGGCTTTTAATGTTTCGCAGATCACCAGAGCGAAAAACATAAAGAATGAGACAGAACTCCTAGAGCACTGGTCGTGGAACAAAGGCTTTAGGGGAAGAACATTTTAGCGGATTTCATTGTAAACCATGGTTCCAAATGGGTCAGCGATACGTTGAAGGTAAGACTTAGTGAGCTTATGTACCCACGATGGGGTAGTGATCATCAAGTTCGTGGTGTTGCTAATACATATGATACATATTATTTATCAAATATGACTGACGCTGACAATTATGATGAGGAGGATGATGGCGATGACGATGATGATGTATTTTAATATATTATATACGTCATACCAGTCATGCAGGGAATGACAATCAACATGTCCAATGCGATTTAACTGTTTTTAGGTGCACATAAGGGGGCGCAATTAAGAAATGTCTCTGTACCTTTCAACGGTACACACCAGCAAATATAAGAAAGAACAGTCGGCAATCCTTATTTAAGTTAGCTGTGTACTGTTTCAATTTTAAGAGAAATGGAGCTGTTTTGGGCGCCCCCCTCAAGGGCGAATTACAAAAATGTATATTTCTATATCTTTTAAGGGTAGACTAAGTGAACATCCAAGATTCGAAACAAATTATGAAGAGAAACAACAAGTATTTTTTTTTTTTTTTTAAAGAGTGTACCGTTAGCTGCGCCATTTAAAGGAATGGTATAGCTTATGAACCTTAACGGGGTAATAACGCTAAAGTCAAATGTCAAATGAATTCTCAGATAATGGTTTTCGGTCAAACTGCTATTTACTCAAATATATACAGGAATCACTAAATATAAATACAAATATATAAACATTTATTTATTGATATAAATATTTGAGGCGTTGTCCTTTTCTTCTAATAATGTCATTCATCCTTTTGGACATGCTTTCAATGACTCTGTCAATATAATCACATGGAATAGATGTTATGGTTTGTATAACTCGCAGTTTAAATTATTTTTCCTTTCCAGAGCGTCACGCCGCAATTTTTTGCCAACATATTTAAAAATATTCTCAATAGGGTTCATGTCGGGACTTCTGGGTGGGGAGGGGGAACCCTGAGCAGTTGTGCGTTTAGACTTCGTAAAGCTTCTCGAGCCTTGCTGCTGTTTTGTGAGGATAAATGTGTATTGGGCTTTTGTGCTTTTCGGTAAATGTCTTCAAAATGGTCGTTAATAAATTTCGCAAAAAATGCACCATTCATTTTTTTATAAGGCTAACAGCAAACAATATCACTTTTATGCGATATAGCTACAATCATCTTCACAGTAAGCCCGCCATTCCCGACCTTTTGTCCTTTTGCGAGACAGCCTCGTTGTAAACCTTCCGATTTTTTTCTACAAATCCTTGTTTTAGGGGCACGAGCCTGGTCCAGAGGATTCATTTTGTGGAAAAACGACGTACCGTCCAAATAAAATGCAATTCCTGTCTTCCAAATACTTGCGTTATATTGAGTTTTAACTTTCCCAGCAAATTTCACGCTATCCGATATGACGCCGGAAATGTAACACCTTATTTTTTCTCACATTAGAGGATTAACATGTACATTCTTTAAGTCTATTGTTTTCATCCTTACCATATTATTTAAGCCTAATGAAACCTTTTATACCTAAGTTTATACCAACATGTAAACATTCAGTGGTGAATTAGACGTTTTAAGTAGAAGAGTGATGAAGAAATGGAAAGAAAGAAATTAAAACAAAAGGCTATTAAGATTTTTTTAAATCTCAGACAATCTGCGACAAAAGTACTTGACACCTTTTTTCATTCCCCTTCTACCCCTTTTCAATGTTGAAATTAAATTTCAGCTCTCCTTTGTGTCTCCTTTGTGGCATGCTGAGAAACGAACAACATTAAAACAGGGGAGGGGAAAAAAGTGTCAAGTATTTTGATGCGGATTATAGGTCATTGAAATAATTCAATTCAATTCATACATATTTCTTTTTTCTTTTTTCATCTTCAGCCATCTCTAAACAATGACATCAAGTTTTCCGGTCACAGTGGGATGTCAGCAGCTGCCACGGAGGCAGTTTCCGAGCTGGATCATCTGAAACTGTATCTAACCAATACAGTTTTTGATGATCTAGTCAGGGAGTCCAACCGCTATACCTATCAGGTGAGAGGGGTAGCTGCACTTCAGCCTTTTACAAGGGAAGAAATGATGGCTTACATTGGGTTGACAGTGTACATGAGTTTTTTACCCACTTGTTCAGTGGCTAATTATTGGTCTACTCATGAACTATCGCCGGGTGCTTTCTTTAGTTCAGTGATGTCTAGGAACCGCTATCAGGAGTTAGCACGATTCCTCCATGTCAATGACAACCGGAGGATGTCCCTAGATGCAGGTGGAAAGAGTGTTGACAAGTTATACAGAGCAAGGAGCTTTAGAAGCTCCTTGTACAGAGTGCGTCCCTTATATGACTTGCTTGTTGACTCCTTTCAACTGCACTACGCACCAGAAAAGAAGTTGTCACTTGATAAGCAAATGATCGGCACCAAGTGCAAGGTCAACTTCCTCCAGGTCATGAAGGACAAGCCTACTAAGCGGGGAATAAAAGTATGGGCATTGTGTGATGTTGTAAATCATTACTTATTGAATTTTCAGATCTATACCGGCAAGGAAGACGGTACTGCGGAAGCTGGTCTGTCCCTTCGCGTTGTGAACGATCTGATGACACCATACATAGAGAAAGGTCATTGTCTGTATATTGACAACTTTTATACGTCACCGACCTTGCTCCGTTATCTGCTCGATCACAAGACGCTGGCAGTTGGTACTGTTCGTCAGAACCGTATCAATATGCCTAAGCGATTGTGTACTAACAAGTACACAGTGCAGGTAGGACATGCCATCTTCCTCACGAGCCATGGATTGACAGCTTGCAGATGGAAGTCCAAGGAGGATGTTTTTAGTTTGTCAAGTATCCATGGTAATGGGATGGAGGAGGTTGAGCGCCGAATAAAGCACAGCCGTGAAGCAGAGAACATACAGAAACCCAGTGTCATTGTTGATTACAACCATAACATGGGTGGAGTTGATGTGTTCGACCAACTGTTGTCGTACTATCTTCTTTCCCCCAATATCTAGAAAATGGTGGGAAAAGGTATTTTGGCGATTGATTGATATGGCAATTGTCAATGCTTTCATTTTGTATAAGCAAAAAAACCATAAGACAGCAATTCATAGGAACTTCCGGAGAGAATTGACACTGCAGTTAGTTGCACCACAAAGAGCACTGCGTGTTTCTCATCCTCCGCCAATAAATAAGGAAATTCCTGACAGGCTACACCCTGATCATGAGAAGGCCTACATGGGCTTCCCACATAATAAACGGTGTATGGTTTGCAGACAAAAAACATGTCTCGGTTGCGAGACTTGTGGTGAAGGCATTCGCCTTCACCACCGCCATTGTGCATCAATTTATCACAAATTTTGGGATTACAAAAAAGAGTATACAGAACGTGTAGCCCGGGGTCAATTTTCCCCCAGGTAAAACCAACGTTAGGGTTTTCTTCATGGCAAGTATTATATCAAGCAGTCGTTAGAATCCATTCGGTTGGCCGAACACACTTTTCTGTTTCATTGCTACATCCTATAGAACTTTGGAAATTTTGAGTTGACAAACAAAAAACATCAGTCTGTTTTTTACTGCATGTTGCCATTCTAGGTTTGAGAATTCAATACCTATGCTTCTATTTCTCCCTTCTCACAAAAGTGTTTCCATTTTAGCAAGGGACATGGAAACAATATTAGGAAAGGCTTGTATCAATTGACAACTCTTCTTTGATTGTAGGGTCACTGTTGTGCAGTAAGTCTTGTTCGATAGTTCATAAGATGGTCATGTGAGCTGCACTGTCTACCCTGTAGATATTGGTAGTAAGTTCCGTCAGTGTAGAACTGGTTTTATTATCCAGTGAATTGCAATTTTCAAACTAAACATATAACCAATGAATTCTCATGGACTGAAATAAAATAGAAATTAATATGTAACAACAATATTGTATCAACTGATTTATTTTTATAAGGCTACAGTAAAGTGAATTCTTCTGACATATAAATTCTTATGACAAATGAAATAAAGCTACAGTTCTGCAGGAAATTGCAACCAATATTAACCCTTCCCTTCCCCTCTCTTAGGGCTATATGTATATATATAAACTTATTTAGGGCTGTTTCAGGGATACTAGTTATTGCAATTTAGAAATTATGATGGTTTCATATATCATCAACTTCAGTTTAGGGATATTATAACAGTTTAGGGATGTATAATATAATTATATGATAATTTAGTTTTTTCTTGGCATGGCGGTTGATCTTCCACCTTCGTGCAGTTGCCAAATCCCCCCACCAGCACTCCCACAGGTCCTCTTCCTCAGCTATCCATTCCAGCAGGATAAACTACGTACATCTTCTTCATCATTATTCTCGTCATTTTGTTGATTTTCACTGAAATGTAAATTAATCAATTAAATCCAATCAATGTAAAATATAACTAAAATTGTTACTTTACATCAATTCTTTTTTCATTTTTCAGGTGTTTTTGTTTTCTAAAGGTGTGACAGACTACCCACAGATGCATTGGAACTGATATAAATCTTCAATTTCATGATAAAAATATCTTACCAGGTATTACAATAGGCATGGTGGTTAGTTTGTCACAACTTTGTAATATTGTAAGCCAGGTCCCATAGAGTTAGGCTAAGCCTAGTGTTAATATCAAAGTGGCATGGACCCCACCATCAAGACCCCCTATTACTATGGAAACAGTTGGAATTGAATTTTCTATAAGAGTTTTCCTGTATTTGGACCAGTTTCTTCAATTTTCTTTGCGGAAAAAACTGCCCATGAAGAAAATCAAGTTTGGCAAAGTCATCATATTTACTGATGCTCTCAACCGTCTTTAAGGACCTTTTCGGCAAAAATTTCTTATGAATTCCATGTGGAATGAACAGAAGTAAGTGTCTAATAGATAATCAGCATAGTCTATTAACTTAAATGTAGCTGTGAAGCTTGTAATGGCTGAAATTGGGTCAGAAATAAACAAAAAACTGTTTCCTGCATAATAACTGAGGTAAATGACCTAATTTGCATATTATTTGCAAAATTTTTTTAATTTTTTTGCAAATGATGTAAACATCTTGATTTTCTGCATTCTATTAGTTTTGGACATCATAGAAGGGGAAAATGCATGTTTTTGGAAAATTTAATGCCATACACTATTAGATAGATTATTCACAGAATCAGGGGATAATTTTTAGGTCAAAAGCCAAATTTTTCATATTTGTGTTATTTTTTTCTTTCTGATTCTTAAAAATTCATGAATAGTATCAAATGAAAGGTCTTTCCAAGGACGATTCAGAAATTCTATCCATATTTTTTTGCTAGTTAGCCACAAGCATGTCATGAAGATAGCATGTTTGGAGATCTAATATGCCAATTCAATGACCTAATTTGCATATTTGAGTTCAGAAATATGCAAATTTTTGGAAAGTTCAACATGGTAGCTTTCATAAAAGTCCAACTTGTTTTGGTACAAATGGAACAGAAAGTGCTTTAAAAATCCTCTTTCCAAAATAGCCTATTCTATTTTTGCACCCTTGGGAGAGTTATGGGCACTAGACAGCGAGGGTCAAATTGTGCCTGAGAGGTTAGATCATTCCAGAGGTAGAAAGGAAAGAAAACAGGGGGGGTTAAAAGGAACACAAGAACTAAATGCCAGAAAGCTGGGATCGAGAGAGGAGGTGCATGGGTGAAAAAAGGGGCAAAAGTAGAGAGGGGTTGGGAGAGGAGGACTAGATATGGTTGTAGAGGGAAGCGTGATGAATGAAAGAGATCATTTTATTCAGAGGTTTTTTAGATCTTGGCTATTGAGCTGTGGGGAGCGAGGGAAGCTATGGGAAGGTTGTACAAGGGGCAGCAAGGAGAATGTGAGGGTGCAATGGCAATTGTTGCAAAGCGCCTTTTGGCGGACCGGCGCTTTATCAAGTATACATTGATATTATTATTATTGAATACTGTAGCAATTTTATGCAAATGACCACAATATTAAAGGCAAAGATTAATAATCATGCCAGATACAACCATTGGTGTCCAAATATTTTGAAGAATTTAAAATCTCTAGTGCTACGAGAGAGACGCTTGAGAATCTCTGAAGAATATTGGAAAATTATATCATTTTACAATTTTCTTTTAAGGAAATATCAAATATTTTGTAGACTTTTTAAGGAAACTAGTCTTCAATCTAGTATTAAGTGTCTCTGAAAAACTTAAACATTTTGTAAGGAATTTTATCTGTTCATAAGGATATCTGAAGAAACTAACTTTTTCTGAGGAACTCTGAAGGAACTTTAACGTTTTCTGAAAAATTCTCAAAAAACTTAAACATTTTTGAGGAAATCTCAGGAAAAACTGGATGGCCGATCGGCCTTCGGGACAGACGAAATTGCCATTACATAGGTTCACATTATGCTTCTCATGCTCACCAAAAATTAGGTTGTGTTATTTAAAAATTCCCCTCAAGTAGCAAGACAGACATCCACACTGTATGACAGAGCTTTTCTTTGTCAGTGCTTATAAAAGACGATAATATTTCAATAAAATACACAAAGACATTCATGGAGTTTGAATATATAATAAATACCATTATTCTATAACTTTGATCTTAACAATAACAATGTCAGGTGCTTGTATAGCGATTACAAGGCACAGCGGTCTCAATAAGCTTCACAAAGCCAACCATCCATACAAACCAACACCGTTCCCAAGTCCACAGGACTATGTTAAGCATGCGATTAATAAGGGTCTTTCAGCTGACTTCAAGAAATCATTTGTGACTTTGTTTACATCGCCATTCTATCGGCAAGAATACTGTCCTCTACACTTAATTAGCTGTTTGCATGTTGTTATATAAAATTATTTTTGTAAGATAATTATGCGCTTGCCATTGATTGCATTTAGATGTTTCTGTTATATAAAAGTTATTTTTTTATAAGATAATTAAACAATGATGGCTTTGCTGTAGCAAATTGGTTGCACTGATAAATGTCCGGTCAATTATAAAAATGGCATCTCACACTTATGTCCCAATAAAATGGCATCCTATGTCCCAGCGTTTTCTTTCCATCTGATCCTGATGTTGTTTTCTGCTGTCCACAGGGCGTCATACGTCCCACAGGGCGTCATACGTCCCACAGCGATATAAAATTATTTTTTTATATCAGTAAGATAATTATGCCCACTCCATGTAATGGCGGTGAATATATAAACATCGTTAGGAAAATATGAAGAAAAAATTGGAAGCAAACAAAATAACTGCAATTGGTTGTGAAAATTCCCACCCCATGGGGGCATTCCACCACACAGTGTCTCAATAAAAAGACGCTTCCACCATCTTTCCCATCTGATCCTGGTCCCTCCCTAGGTTTGGCTTCCCAGCATGCAATGGCATCCTACTTTATGTAACCTACAGTTCACACTAGTTTGTTGGTATGTGGCTGTGATATAATAAACTCAGATGGCTTCTGTGTATATAAAACGTTAAAATGCAAACAAAAAAGTGCACAGTAAAATACAACATCCTGACTAAGTAGGTTAGCATGCAACTGAGCTTTGCATGAAACCCATCAACGCTTTCCTTGCAAAATTGCTTCCAGATAAGTTAATTACGTGATGAAATCCCTCATTAATAGACCTTATCGCAAATAGAAATCGCAATGCAAGATGGGATAGACAAGGGGCGCAAAGTGCAGGCGCGAGCGTGCACAAATGTTCATTTACACAACGCCCGTACTTTTGCCCCCTATTCTATCTCATCATGCACTGCGATTTCTATTTGCGATAGACCTTATGGCGCGACAAGTTTAATCTATCAAGTTCTATTCTATCAAGTTCTATTCTATTAAGTTCTATTCTATCAACCACATTATTACCACGCTCTGCCTCCTTCGACAGAAGACAAAGAAGCAACAGGTCCCATTTTGAAAGTCTTTGGTATGACCCAACCCAGGATTGAACCCGGGGCCTCACGGTGGAAAGGCAGATGCTCTACCACTGAGCCAAAGATGTACTCTGGGTAACTACATTACAGCTGATTACATCAATCTGCACTTACTCCCCATAAAGTGCATGCAATTCAGTCCTCTTTATGGTCTACAAAGCTCTTCACAAACTGTAAGCTACATTTCAGATTTACTTAAGGATCAAAAAGTGATATATTGCCCAACGTACAAAGAGGTTTTGAAACAGAACCAACCTCACCCTAACAGGTTAAGGTGAGGCTTAGGCTTTAAGACCTCTTTGTTTGTGGGGCAATATATCACTTTCCTTAAGGATCGTCCTACTCCAAGACTAGAGTCACAGAGAACCAATCGTGGATATATTGGCTCATTTCATAACCAAAGGGCACAGACTGTAAAGGATATCTTTTGAATGTGATTCTTTTTCTTAAATTTTACGGCCCCTGCAACCTGGATCCCTAGCACCTCGGGTGACAATGACACCCCCTTACCCACCCTCCCTTGTCGGTGGTACTGTCAAAGACACCTCAGATCTTCTGCTAAATCCATACTCGAGCCATAAAGGCCCATCATCCCTGGTGCAATGGCATAGGTGGATGAGAGTCACCTCCCCAGCAGTGCTGGTACTCATTTTACAGCTGGGTGAACCAGAGCAAGCAGAGTAACACAATGCAGGGCTCGCGGTGGGAATCAAACCCGGTGCCTTTCGCATACAAGCATGACTCCTTAACCACTGGTCCACTGCACATCTCAAGATCTTCTGCACTTTTAAGCAAATTAGGAACCCAGAAGTCATCATGTACTCTTTGCAGATGAATATTTCTATTGTTATGGCACTGTACTGGAATGGGATGAACTACATCAGAAATGCAGTTTTTCTTTTCACATACAAGAAATGCTTAAATGGTTACTTACTTTGACAAGCAAACCAGAAGAGACTGTCTGTTAGTGGTCAAGCAATCTTATTTGAAAGAGGACTTCAATAGAAACAAAATGGTGAAGAAAGTACCTCCATATCTTATTCCATTAAGGGATATTCATGTTTAAAGCTCTGTCTTATCTTTGTAGAAATGACTGGCGTAGTAAGTCTACTATGGATAATTGGCACCCTTATCCTCACATTCTTAAAAACTTGTTAATGTATTTAAAAAATGTATATATTTAATTTTGTTCCTATTTCAATTATTTTCCTCTAACTTTCTTCAGGTGGTAAATTATAATTATCCTTACAAGATTGTGTTTCACTACTTTTGTGAAAAACAATGGTTTTTACGCCACAAAATCAAAAACAAAATATGATAGAATACATAAAGACTTTTGAGGAATCTGAGGCTATGACATCACAGTCTGATTTCTGATTTCCAAGCTTTAAACTTATAATAAACCACCTGTTCAAGGAAAAATATTTTAAATAGTGAGAAAATTAAATAAACTTTCTTTAAAATACATTAACAAAAAAAATAAGATTTTTTCCATAGTGGACTTACTTCACCAATTTTTTTTTAAAACTTTATCTCCTTAAAGGAATATGTCTTCACCATTTTGTTTCTTTTATAAAAAGATAGACTTGCTTGACCCCTAAACTAATCCTTTAAAACAGAATAAGATTTTGCTTGCTTCAGTTTCTTTTAAAGTCCTCTTTTATAAAAGATAGACAAATTAATTCCTTCTTAATTTTCCATGATTCCTCACTAGTATATTGCCATAATTTTCTTACATGTAATAGTACTGATAACCTTTGGCAATCGCAGTCTTTTACCAGGCTGAGGACCTGGCCATCAATGGTTTACGGACTTTACTAAGTGATTGCTATAGCATATACAACATCATCATCAATTGCCCTTCATATAAAGTATTTTCCAGTTCATTGATCTTTGTAAAAGGGTTAATATCTCATTTAAACTTTTCAGAAAAACAGAGTGAAGGAGTTTCTTTACAAAATTCAAAGAACATATAATTCTTTCCACTAGATGAGCACATAATTCAGATTGCTGACATCAAATCAGGATGTGTTCCTACTTGATTTCCCATGATTCCTCACTTCAGACAACAACTAACAAAGAACATACAACCTCGGACTGATAAGCACCAGCAATGTATTATTCAGGTCTCCCAGTGACTCTTTTTTTAAATAAAGGTTTTTCTAAAGGTTGGAAAAGTTAAAATAAAGGTTTTTAAAGGTTTTGGATTTAAATAAAAAGGTTTATAAAGGTTAACTCATGGTATAAATTTTCATACAATGAGCATATTCTGGGGCAAAAGGCAGTTGGTGGCGCCAAAAGTCCATTACTCACGTGAAGTTGGACATTTTATTTTGGTCCTACTTTTTAAATGTGTGTCGAGAACAGATATGCTATTAAATGGATGTGTATACTTACCAATGAAGCTAAAACCTTGGCACTCGAATCATTTACCTTACTCAACTTTGAAAATGAAGGTTTTTAAAGGTTATTTTGAAAGAAATAAAGGTTCAATTTGTCAATAAAGGTTTTTAAAGGTTTACCGGGAGCCCTGTTTGAAGACACTGATATGAACATAGAATTGACAATGAAATTTGTAGTGTGGATTCCTGGTGCCTCAAGTTCCACTAGTGGGAACAGGCTAGGAATGTTTGACTGACTTTTGTATGACCTTTGACATCTGAGGTCATCATAACCCACAATTCACTGCAAGAATGTTTTGCAAACTTACAGTTAAACAAGCGTAAACAAAACAATTAGAACTTAATCCATGAACAGAATGGATTCACCCTACCATACCATCAAAAGATCAAGAACCAAGAAAACTAAAATATGAGTAAACTATAGAAGCACACACATTGCGATAGTTTTCTCTTCTAAACTACCATTGTATAATTACACACCCCGAGACTCTCATGTTTAGTTAAACCAAATAATAGCCGTAATCATCCATCGATAGCTTCTTAGTCTTCTCTTTAGATCTGGAATAAAAAGAAAACCATACATCAGTTTGACCATATCGTACAATACATGTTTTTATGGGTCTTTTTATTTAAGGCAATGGATGGTGCATTCAAGGCAAGAAAGGCAAGGTAAAAATGAAGCTAGATTCATCGAAGCAACCCAATGACATCGTAAATAAACAATTAAGTGCAAGACAGGTATAATTAAGTAATAGTTTTTCCTAGCTGAGTAAATTAATTGGCTAATAATGCTAATTTAAAATACAGTAAAGTGATCTAAATCACATGTTTTAGTGGAGTGTGTGTGGGGGAGGGGGAAGAAAGTTTCAAGCTTCAAGTCACCCCCTTACACACACACACTAATGGTGTAGTAAGTCTACTATGAACTGTTGGTGCTTTAAAGAAAACTTTTTTAACAATTTTGCTATTTGAATTAACTTTTTTCAGGTAGAAAATTATAACTATCCTTACTAGATTTTGTTTTACTACTTTCCTGACAAATCCAATGGTTTTTAAGCCACACAATCGCAGGACAAAATATGATAGAATACATAAAGACTTTGAGGAATATGAGGCTGTGACATCACAACTAGTATGAAATCAGTAGTTTCTACACAAATGATACCAAACTTTAAACTTAAATATCTCACTAAACGGAATATGATTTTTTAATGCTTTCTTCACCATTTTGTCTTTTTCAAGTCCTTTTTCATATACGACTTGCTTGACCCCTGAACTAATCCTTTACTTGGAAAAAAATATACTGTATGCTGAAACTTGACAGGTATCACCCTGATACATCCTCCCACTCCATCCAAAATTGCTTAAAAATTGACAATTTTACAGCCTTTTAAATTATAGAGCCTTATTATAATAAATCATGCAAATTTTATTGTAATTTTGTGACATCACAACAAGAAAACCTTTGAATTTCCTGATGTCAACTTATTGTCTTTCAATTCTTCACCATTCTTCTCTGAATGGAAGCAGTTGAATAAGACCAAAGAGATTTTGAATTTCCATCATACCCCCTCTATAAAATTTAGCAGGAGAAAAAACTACTAATTTCTGTGAATGAAATTACAGATCTATCAAAATTTAGCAGCAGGAAAAAACTACTGATTTCAGTGAATGAAATTACAAACAGAATTTTAAAGAAATACATTAAAGATTTTGAGCTGTCTTCTCTTTCAGAGATCACAACTTTTGCATTCATTAAACATTCTTCAAACTTTGATGCATCATAACTTGAAAACTACAGGTGTTATTGTCGTAATTTAAAGACTGCTCTTTTCAGAATTGAAACTGCCTGGTGAATATGAAATATTTACCTGTCCATATACCTTCAAGTAAGGTGCAAATGGAAAGAGAGGGACAGCATGTAAGATGGTTGTTTACATACCCCGATAAGACGTCTTTAGCCAGTTGTGTCTTCTTTTGCTGTAGTGTCTGGATTCGCTCTTCGATGGTGTCCTTACATATAAATTTATGAATGTGAACATCTTTGCTTTGACCGACGCGATACACACGATCACATGCTTGGTCCTCCAGAGCAGGATTCCTGTTAAGATGGACAGATAGTTTGTTTGTTGAGGTTTAACGGCACTGCGACAGTGAAATGTGTCAAGAAAATATTAAAAATCACGGTGCAAGAATAAAGATAGGGTAAAGAAAATGAATTTGAAGAGAAGAATAGGGAGGGTTAGGAGAAGGAGGAAGAAGGTAGAGAGAATAGGGAGGATTGAGTAAAATTAAAACAAGTGAAATAAGTTGCTGTTACGGAAGAAACTAATGTTTGAGGAGGATTTTTCTTAAAGAAATCTGAGATAGAGATGGAGGGAGTGAGAGCGGATCTGAAATTTGAAGCATAAGAGGAAGGTCTAGAGGATATGATTGTTCAAACCTTCAATATTGTGGGTGAGGAAAAAGGTTTGGGGAGCTTGATAAGAGGTAGGAAAGGGTGATAAAGGAATGACCAAGATAAAGGGTGAAAACAACAACTTCTCTGCGGTGGTGACTGTGTAAGGGGAGTTGATTACAACTTTGGACTTAATCGAGTGGAGTTCGTTATTTGTCTCAAGATTCCAAGAAGTCTATGAATTAGAGAAGGGCAAGATTAGCTAACTTGTCCATTTTGCATTATATAATACAGTAGTTTAGCTTACAAGTGTTGAAAAACATTTACTTTCAGAACAAAAAAAAGATAGTAATATTTTATCCTTTTTCAACACTTTTTGATGTAATTGTTGATCTCAAGATCTTTGTGATAATTTTAGAAACTAGTATCACCAGTTTTTCTATTCCTTTATATGTCCTCTCTAAAGTCCTCTGTAAAAAAATGACATAATACCCTCACTTCCATAACAATTTCAAACATATTTCCCTGACAACCAATCAAAATGCTCTTGCTAATATATTTGAAAATACAATTGTAAAATGTTTTCAAATGATAAATCATAGTTACTTCACTAGAATCTGTATCTAATTTACAAATTTTTTTGAGGAATGTATGGTTGTGATGTCACTACAAGTCTCATTTCAGTCAATTTTATGCAAATATTATCAATCAATGAATCAATCAGTGTTTTTTGTAAAGCGCTGGTATAAATGAAGCTCAGGGCGCTTTGCATACAAGCAAGCAACAACAGTTCAATGATATTGTAAGAGTTACAGTACAAAAACCTATTAAAAAGTCTCCAGATCATACCTCTTAAGTTTTAAAAGATAAATCCATCTGAGCCATGAGGCTTATGGAGCCAGTGCTTATCCCTGGTTTTCATGGTGCAAACAGATGAGAGTACATGACTCCCCTGGACGGGATGCCAGTCCATAGCAGATTAACTCCCCAGCAGTGCTGGTACTCATTTTACAGCTGAGTGGACTGAATGAATGAAGCAAGTAGAGTAAAGTGTCTTGCTCAAGGACAAGGAGATTAACTCCCCAGCAGTGCTGGTACTCATTTTACAGCTGAGTGGACTGAATGAATGAAGCAAGTAGAGTAAAGTGTCTTGCTCAAGGACACGATGCAGCGCTCACGACGGGAATCAAACCCGGTACCTTTAGAATATAAGCATGACTCCTTAACCACTGCACCTCTACAGATCGTACCTGTATTGGAAAACTATTCCAGACTCTAGCAGAGGATAAGCAAAACAATTGTCTCCCCAGAAGTATTTGAGAACTCTCTCTAACAGTGTTTTAAATGACTGAAGACCATCTCATTTAGAAAGTACAGTTCAACACATTCAGATAGGTATTGTGGGACACTGTTGCAAAGAGATTTATACACAAGTAGCCCTAGTTTATATATAATTCTTTCTTCAACTGGCAACCAGTACAAATCTCTCAGAACTGGAGTAATGTGGTCATGGTTCTTGGTGAGTGTTAAGAAAGAGTCTTGCTGCAATATTCTGCAGTAGCTGTAAATGCTACAATGTTAATATTAATATCTCCTTTAAACGAATAAAAATTTTTAACGCTTTCTTCACCAGCAAGATGAACGCACATACCCACCCACTATCCATTGAAAATTTAGTGTACTGGAAAATATGCATTCGCCAAATAAATAGTCACCCGTTCAAACTTACCAATGCATATCCATGAGAAACAAGTGGTTTCCACCAATCAGATTGAGGCCGACACCTCCAGCCTTCAAAGAGACTAACATGACCCTTGGCCCCTTGGGATTGTTGTTAAAATCTTCAACTGCCTCATTCCTTTTTTTTTGAGAAACGTCTCCGCGAATGCTAAGACAGCGGACGCCGGATTGCCAAAGATGGACCTCCATGACGTCCAGCATTTGCGTCCATTGGGAGATGATGACGCACTTTGATTTGACGCTGTCGATCTTGTCGGTCTTTTTGATTTCATCGATGAAACGAAGAACTTCTTTGATCTATAGAGAGAAGACGCTTTAAAGGATAAGTTCAGTGGTCAAGCAAGATAATCTTATAAGAAAGAGGACAGAAGAAGAAACAAAACCGTGAAGAAACTACTTTAATATTTTATTCCATTAAGAAGGTATTCAAATTTTAAGTCTTGTCTCATCTGTGTAGAAATGACTGGTGTAGTAAGTCTACTCTTGGTGCCCTCATCCACACATCCTAGCAATTGTTAATGTATTTTGAAGAAAATTAATTGAACTTTTAAGTATTTGAATTATTTTTCCTTAAATTTTCTTCAGGTGGTAAATTATAATTACCTTTAAAATTCTGTTTTACTACTTTCCTGATATATCCAATGGTTTTAAGCCATAAAATCTCAGGAAAATATATAATAGAATACATAACTTTTGAGGAATCTGACGATGTGATGTCACAACTAGTCTGATTTTAGTCGTTTTATACAACTAATACAGAACTATGAAGAAGGTCAATAAAAAAAATATTTAAAAAAAAAGTATGCTTTGAAAAGTCTCTTTACACTAAAGAGGCAAATTTGTCATATGGATACAATAATTACAAATCGATTCATATTATTTGATTAGTTGAAACTTCAAATAATTGCTGCATGATTTGTTGGCTCTTATTCAAAATATATTATAAATAAAACCTCCATTGTTAACAACATATAGTATAGGCCAGGAGGTTAGGGCCATAGCTTCAAAATTATTTTTCAAACCAATAGTTATGGGTTCGAGTCCCGACATGGCCATATGTTTTTCGTCTTGCTTCCTCTTTTTTCTCTCATTGTAATTTTCTCTGGTGACTACTATTGTAGTATTATCTTACTAATCTTTCCCTTTAATTTTACTTTTTCTTCTAACAAATATGTTGAAAAAACAAGTTTCCTCTATCATTATAACGTTATGCACCACAATTTAATCTTCACACACAACGCTATGTATGCATATGTACAAACAAATAGGGATCTTGTGTATTCCAGAAACGGAAATGACATAAAGCTGTCATCCCACAATTTTACTGAGACCAACAATCAACGATGGACTACCACATAATAAATCGATAAATAAGTTCACATCAAAACTGCATGCGGAATTAAGTTTCTATGGAATGTAAAAAAACAGATGGTTAAACAAGGGTCAATCATTGGACCAATCATTGACAAGGGGAATTCTAGAAAAATTAAGAGTCAAAACAGTGACATTATAAATAAGAAGGAATTCATATTTCTGTCAGATTTCAGGAGGAAATAACTCTCTTTAGGAGAATGGTCCATCAATCATTCATGGGTTTGCAAAACGTCTTCCCAAAACATACAATGTTTATTTATATTTAGGCTCAGCCAAGGACTAATCTTATTTGCTTCACTGAACAGCAGTTATGTGGCTTGAGCCCCAGATGAATGACCTGTTGTGTACAGTGTAACAGTAGCTAGTTGCTAACAAGTGAAATGTGAATAGACTATGAAGATGCTGTCAGTTAAGAAGGTATAGATTACCCCTGTGTTGTATATGGTGTAACAATAGCCGGTTGCTAATCAATGAATTGTGAAGAGTCTCAGGTTGAATGGTGTGGATTACCCCTGATTTTGAGAAAAACGAGGGTGTCGGGTTGGAGGGGTCTAAGGGCCAAAAATTCTTAATGTGGAAGGTTTGGAATCAGCAGACAGATCATGTGATAACGGCTTATACTGCACCCTTAGCTGATCTTATTGAAAAATGTGGGCTTTACTATCATTTTTATGCTGATGATATACAGCTATGCTTGCCAGTAAATCTAGATGATAACGATGAAATTTTGTCTGTCACTAAAAGATTTGAAACCTGTATTCTAACCATATGTAATTGGATGACTAGCCACAAGCTCAAGCTCAATGCCGACAAATCTTGAGTTACTTCTATTCCATCCAAAATCACACCGAAAGCCAGTCCCTGATCTAAATCTATATATCGATGGCGTCACCATCTCAAAAAGCACTTCTGCCAGGAACTTAAGGGTTATATTCGATAGTTGTCTCTCATATAATGCCCACATGGCAACTGTTTGTAAAAATGCCTACTGGCATTTACGTAACATTTTCTCAGTCAAGAAGTACATACCGCTCTCAATGTTTGCCACTCTTGTTCATGCTTTTATTAGTTCGAGACTTGATTTTTGTAATAGCTTATTTGTTGGTTTACCAAATTATCAAATTCAACGTCTCCAGAAAATTCAAAACCATGCTGCTCGTCTGCTTTCATCCTGCACGAAATTCGACCATATCACTCTAATTCTGTTTAACCTTCATTGGCTACCTATTCAGTTTAGAATAAAATTCAAAATTCTCATGTTCGCCCATAAATCTGTCTATAAATCCGGACCCAATTCGTTTTACCAGACAGTCAACTGCTCCAACTCTTGTTTTACCAAAATTCAATTCTAAATCTGCTGGTCAAAGATCTTATTCTGTTGCTGCCTGTACCTTGTGGAATAATTTACCCGTTCAATTACGTGCAATTCACTGTTACAATGTTTTTAAATCTTAACTGAAAACCCACCTTTTTAAATGTGCTTATAATCTTTAGTCTTTGTTTTATGTATTGATTCATTGTGTATACTTATTTTAGGTATTTCAGTAATTTGTACTTTTACTTTATTTGTTTTTACTTCATTTGTTTATATTTCTTATTCAGCATGTTCAGCTTTTAATCTTTAGTTTAGCCTATGATTTATGTATTGATTAATTGCATATTTATATTTTGGGTATTTCAATTTTTTGCTTTTAAATTTCTAGTTTTATACTTCATTTGTTTCATATATCTTATCATTTACTTTACTTACTGTTCCGCGCTCCTGACGATTTAGTTCAAAGGGACGCGTTATAAATATATGTGTATTATTATTATTATTATTAAAGTCAATGAATTTGCTTAAAACCATACTAGCCAACAATAGGACCATCAAGGGTATGTACACCATTCATCCTTACATGCCATTTTTGCATTGTTGTAAGTGGATTGCAGTCAACGGAAGAAGAGTGATGATCACAGTAAAAAAACACAAACCTTTGTGCTGAGGTATTTTGGGTCAGAGAAGTCTTGGTCAACCTCGGTCTTTTCATCCTTGCTTTTACCGTCTTCATCGATGAGTCCGAGCTCTTTCATCTGTCCGACCAATGAGAGTTCGATATCATCCTCTTTCAACGTCTCCTCATCGGGAATCTGAAAAATTAAAGTGTCAAATTTTGTTTGAAGGAAATAAGTCTAAAGGGTGTTGATATTATAAATAACTAAATGCTAGACAATCTTGCTATTTAATTAAAAACAAATTAAGAAGGGGGTGGGGGGTGGGGGAGAATTTTGATTTAATATGCAATAAGGTTCTGAAGAACTACAATAGCTTCTCCTGTTACACAGGATAGTGTAAGGGAATTGCAATACAATCGATTCACATCATAAATATAAAACTAGTAAGTGTGATGTAGCGAGCCTGTCGGATTGCGGGTTGCCCAAGGGAAACATTGCTGAAGGTCTAAACTATTTTTGGAAATTTTGTAAAAATAGCAGTCTATATCACACATTTTTTGGAGGCAAAAAAGCAATCTTAAAAATCTTGTTAGCATATTTTGGACCTTTTTACCATATTGTTATTTTTTGGGTGGAGGGGGGAGTGTTGAACACCTCTGGCTATACACTTAAACCCCTCTGGCTATACACTGGCTTACTATAGTGACATCATTTCAAAATAATTACTGAAAATAAAATAGGCAGGAAAATAACTAATTTCTCTATCTATTCTTCTGGGATTTTTGCATTTCCCATCATCTTTCATTGTATTTGAAGTTACCAAGAGAAACCTTTCTAGTTGTCCGTAGACCTTTAAGCAATCAAAATAAAAAGACCTGTGATATGCCTAATTGACCGTACCTCTTTAAGTAAGCTGGGGTGTGTGCAACACTGTCTCAGCCTCAGCAGCATCACCAGGATGGAACTGGCATTCATCTTCCCTGATGGTGCAGCAGCTTTGGCGCCATCCACGCCGTCGGAGGATGAGTGGTTCCTTCCGTCAGCTGCGAGGGATCCATGTTTGGAGAAGGTATTGGAAGAAGGGGCGGGTCTTAAGGAGCCAACGAGGCCTTGGTTTTTATCCTCATGATAGTTGATGTATTCTTGAACCTTTCCTCTGGATTAAGGAATATAAATGGTCAAGTTCAAAATGTCATTGGTGCAGTATTTTTATTCTTATGTGACAGAGGACATAAAATGAACAAAATGGTGAAGAATTTTTAATTTTTTTGCAATTTAGGATGTACTTAACTTTTCTTTGTTCTAAGCTCTTATGTATAAGTTATTGTGTATCTTTATCTAATAAGTTTCTGATATTTTGTGACTGTCAGGAGAGTAGTAAAGCAGGGTTTTTGATATTTTTTTATATTTTAATTCATCACTCCACGAAATAACATACAATATTAATATAAATGGATAAGTTGCAACAATAATACTTGAAGAAGATAAAAAAATATACATATATATATACATACATATACACATATACATACATATACACATATGTACATATAAGCATAATTACATAATCAGTATAAATGGAGTGAATGGTGAACTGGGGGAAGTGTTACACTTTTGCTAACCAGTTCACCATCAAAGAAATAAACAACAAAAAAACATACAGCATAAGGCAATAAGCAGTATCTACCCACACACCCTCCTTTCCCAGCGATTCACCATTCCCATCCAACACACCTTGCACTATCTACCTGACCCCACTCTTACCCATCCCTCAACCATTCACCCACTCATACAATTGTATAAGAAAAAACAGAACAAAAGCGGAAGGGAAACAAAATATATGTATACAAAAAATAATAATAATAAATAAATAGATAAAACAGAAAAAAATACGAAAGATATAAGTGTGATATGAAGAAAAAATGTAAATAATAGTAGACAAATACATTATTTTTAAAAAAATGCTAAGAATAGTACAAATGTCAAGTCACTTTTCTACAGCAGAATTTCTAGATTGGTAACAATTAATCGGTAACAAAGTTAAATTGGTTAATTGATAACAAAGTTAGATTCAGAATCAATACAATATTAACAGATGTTAATCAGACCCCTAGCTTGATTTAAAAAGGGGCAGGGTGCTAGCATTGTTGAGAAGCACATTAATGCAAGCGCGAAGTGCTGTATCTTTTCGGCATGGAGTCCACGGGCCCCCTCAAGTTTCAAGCCCCTGGTGAAGAAGCTCTGGAATTAATTAGCTATAATCATACCTCAGAATGAAACTATTCTGATTGATAAGAACCAGTCATTAGCCAAACAAGACAATTGCTTACTATGCTATCATTTTGTGTTCTGTATCCATGTAAGGTATTTCATTTAAAAGGGTAATTAAGATTATTAAATAAAAATAATAACAATATCAAAAAAAACTAATCTTCACATTTTTTTTCTGAGGGGGCAGGGCGGACCCCAGGGGGCGGGGCCCTGTGAAACGATTTCATATGAACTTGTTTTTACAGATATTGTGGCCCAAGCTTGCAATCATTTTCCATGTTGGCAGACTACAGAATATCATGAAGTAACACTGATTATTATAAGCATCTGATGAAAATATTCCTACTTAGTATAAGAAAATTAGTGTGTAATGTCACTCAATAAAAGTTGATTTACCACAGCATTCACTATAAAAAAAACATTTCTTTAACACTTGAAGAAAAAAAATGAGTACAAACATATCGTCTATATCCCCCATCTACCTCTCAAACTATAATCATTTGGAAATAAATGAGGGATTCGGTGACGAGTAACATTTACCTTGAAACTTTAAAGAGCCTTTCATAAAGCTTCTTTTCTGCTGGGCATAGATCAACCTTATGGGTCGTCAGGCTCTTTGTCGGAAGAGCAACCTAAGGGAGATAAACAGTTCATGAATTGTATAATTATTTCTTAAAAGGGGCTATGGAATACATCTTTTCCCATTTTACTTTTGCCACAAGATAAGGCAGCTCCTTTGGATGATAAACTGACCAATATTAGACACTTCAGAAGTCAATCTCAGGGTTTGTGTAATTTTTGAAAAGTTTAGACCCGATAATTCAAGAAGCTTGATAATTGTTTATTTTTAATCTGTGTCAATTAAATGTAATTCAATAAATTACCAATCAATCAATAGATTACTAATCAAAACATACATTACCAATTAATCAATACATTACCAATCAATCAATAAATTACCAATCAATCAATAAATTACCAATTAATCATTAAATTACCAATCAATCAATTAGGAATCAATCAATAAAATGCCAATCAATCAGTCAGTCAATCAATCAATCTATTAATCAATCAATTGCATTTGCACATGTTCAAAACCAAACAGAAAACTGTTCCATGGCATTGCATGGCATTAGTTTGATGAATAGATGAATTTTCAAGATTTCTTAAAGGATTATTTCCATGTTATTAAAGGAATATTCCCATGTTTTAAAGGAATATTTCCATGTTATTAAAGATACATTGAGGGAATATTTCCATGTTTTTAAAGGAATATTCCCATGTTTTTAAAGGAATATTCCTATATTATTAAAGGAATATTCCCATGTTTTTAAAGGAATATTCCCATGTTTTTAAAGGAATATTCCAATGTTTTTAGATGAATGTTCCCATGTTTTTAAAGGAATATTCCCATGTTTTTAAAGGAATATTCCCATGTTTTTAAAGAAATATTCCCATGTTTTTAAAGGAATATTCCCATGTTTTTAAAGAAATATTCCCATGTTTTTAAAGGAATATTCCCATGTTTGTTAAAGGAATATTCGCATGTTTTAAAAATATCTGAGCTGCTTTGAACTTTTGGGATAGATTATTTATGAATGTTCAACTTATGTAGCAAAATAATGAATTATAGCAAAGCTCATACTGTGTAATTGAAAATACCCCAAAAAGAACACATCGCGCAGTGTAAGAAAGTTAAACTTAAAGAAGACATGAAGTATCACACAATCCTATCTCATATGTTAGAGGATTAAAATCTAATCCAACTGCCAAAAAAAGCAGGTCAAAATCTCATTCCTATCTCAAGTTATTACTGTTTAAAGTTGACATGTGGAAGCTGCCATTTTGTTCAATTCTGTATCAAAATCTTGTGCAAGATAACACTATTTCCTCAATGGGGACATGAGGATTATAATAAGGATTATAATGTATTTCTTTATATATTATTCTATGTATACGTATCAATATATTTTTCATATGCTAGAAAACTTGAGATAGATTATAAAGAATTAAAAGGTATTCCAACTTCCTGCTGGGTTGATGACATCAATTTCTGACGACAATATATTTAAAAGTCAAAATGGCAGCTTCCATAGTAGCAGCATTAACGTTTTATTATGGTTTAGTTTGTTGATGTTTAACGGCACCATGACAGTCAGATGTGCCAAGAGGATGGGTGTTAAAAACTAAGGTGCTTGAGTTTTTAACATCTTTAATAATTACAAAAACGGTGATGGATTGCTTTAGAGGAATGAATCTTTGTCAGAATATTTGATATCTTTAATTTTATCATATGATATACAGATTATGAATTCATGTCTCCTTTAAAGGTATGTGTATGGTCATGATTTCACACAACAGGTATAGGTGATTTACACATACTAGTCAACAGGCCTAAAAAGAATTGAAAAAATACACACTGATTTACCTTTATTTGAGACTGCCTCCTTCAGTGTTCACCTCCAAGCTATTTTATCATAAATCCTACATGTAGATCTTCAATTACGTTTTTTACACAACTTTTTTAGTAAGAAAATGTCTCTTTACGGTAAAGTCTTACAGTCAACCAAAATCTTCGCAAAGTTGCATATCTTCAAAAAGTTGCAATGGTATTTTTTTTTTTTTTGTGAGGGGGCTATGCATCAATATAGTAACTCATTTGAAAGCTGGTTTCAAGGTCTATAAGATGGTGGAAAAAACAATTCATTCTAATTTTTCATTATAGAGCTAGATTTTTTTAAAATGCTGCTTCAAAATGGACCAAAATGGTCGAAACAGTGTAAAATGCCCCAAAATTTCCAATTTGAGATAGGTTTTGGTGAAATTTGATTAGAAATACAGTAATTGATATTCATGAATGACTTTCACAAAAAATAAAGTTAGAACTTTTTTCTTAAAGTTCATCCTGAATATTGAACAATTTGGGGGAAATTTTGGTAAAAATATGAAAATCAGTCATGTTTGGCTCTATTTTACTCTGAAAATCTCAATATGACCTCTATCAAAAATGGTTAGAATATGAAAGAATCAAAGGAGTTCTTTCAAATGATATACAAATTACCTCTGTATCAGTTTGGTATGACCCAAAATTATTTATTGAAAATTGCACTTCCAAATCGACAAAAATCATGTCGATCTGGCATTTTAAGGGTTAATGAGTACCCCCCCCTTACCCCCGTAGTTTTCCACCGCAATATTTTCTTGCAAACATATAGAAGGAAAAGTTTCACATACCAGCGGCTTCCCAGTGGAATCCACTTGATCCTTGGTTCTCCTCAATAGTATGCTCTTCACTACGATTGAAAGCCATTTGTTGCCATATCCTGCAGGAAAAAAAACCCCATCAACATATAGGGAAAATGACACAAACAGGGTTGCCAGATGTAAAAATCATCTTTTGACCAAAATGTCATCAATTTTCAATCTTTGAAAAATGCCACGTGCTACATGTTAAATTTCATGCAAAATTATCATGAATTAATAAAATAAAATAAAATAGAAGGAAGTCATACTGTATATGCCATATGGTACATGTATTGCATAGAAAAGGAAACTTTCATCCCAAAGAAGTATATAGAAAAAAAAAAGCATGGGAAATAAATTGTTTGTTTGTTTGATGAGGGCTTAACGACACCACGACAGCAAGGGTCAAATTGTGCCTGAGAGTTTAGATCATTCCAGAGGCAGAAAGAAAAGAAAATAGGGGGAAACTTAGAGAAACACAGAACTAAAAGCCAGAAAGCTGGGATCAAGAGAGGAGGTGCATGGGTGAAGAAAAAAAAAGTAGAGAAAAAGGGTGGGAGAGGAGGACTAATTATGGTTATAGAGGAAAGCATGATGAAGGAAGGAGAGGGTCTTTCTGGAAGATCTCGGATTTGAGTTGTGGGGAGCGAGGGAAGCTATGGGAAGGTTGTACAGGGGGCAGCAAGGAGAACGTGATGGACTGTGAGAATGCAATGGAAATTATTGCAGAGAGGTTGGGGGGAGCCAATAAGGAGGTGGAAGTGAGTGAGGCGGGTGTGACCTATTTTAGGATGGGTAATGTGAATGTTGTCGACATGAGATAGGTTGTGGATGGTGGGTTTGATCGGAATGGTGGGCTGAATGACGTGGAGTTTGTTATTAATTTGGCAGTCAATTCCCATGGACATAATACTATGCAAGAATCAATACTATGTATTAATAATTGGATGCTTAAGCAGAATCAAAGGAAAAGTTATGAAAGTTCAACCAAACGTATGAACAAATTCTTTAAAAATCTTATTTTTACTTTTCAAAAAGGTATGTAAGGAATGCGCAAGATCCCTTATGTTATTTTATCAAATATGTGCTTCAAAGTCAGAATTAAGATTTTGTAACGATGAAGGTTTAACGTACTTTTGTTCTGATCCACTTGTCTCCGCCAAACTTGATACTCATCAAATGGAGAACAACGCAGAAATCTGTCGGACAAAAAAGAAGTAGGACACTGCTGTAAAATGATGGTCGACTGTTTGTTTCAAGGAAGTCAGTACTGAAGACAGGAAAACAATCCTACAATATTTTTTAATGATTTTCACATAAGGTTGATTAAATTGTTGTAAACATGTATTAAACTTGTGTATAAAATTTATACGGAATATTTGCATTGTCATGACCCGTGTATCCCAGTAATGCATGACCTTGAGTATTTGGATTAGTCCATTTTTAAAACAGGTGAATCTCTTAACAAAGCAAAAAAATGTATGTAAACTTTTCTCGTTTTTCTGCCATTTTAGTTGTTGGTTTTCCATGCATTTTAAAGAATCAAACAAGGAAATTGTATAAAAAGATATGTGTTTTGGCAATGTTTATATGCGTATTTAATGCACGGTTTAAAGGACTTTTAAGTCGGGTCATTCCACCCGGGCCAAAGTCCTTTGCCTCGTGCATTAAATACGCATAAAACACTCTGCCTCAACATTAATCCTTAATTTCAGCACAATGCTGGGCCAGTTGCAAAACCCAATAAAAAAGTTTAAACAGAATCTGCAGGTAACATTTCACTACTTACCGCTGTAAATACTATAATTTATTTGTGCATCTACATGATTTACCCTTTTCTTTTTTGTTGCATATTCATTTTTGATTTCACTTTTTAGTACAAAACACAACACTTTACATTACATGTCACTTTGCATTACATGTCACTTTCTATTACATGTCACTTTGCATTACATGTCACTTTGCATTACATGTCACTTTGCATTACATGTCACTTTGCATTACATGTCACTTTGCATTACATGTCACTTTGCATTACATGTCACTTTGCATTACATGTCACTTTGCATTACATGTCACTTTCTATTACATGTCACTTTGCATTACATGTCACTTTACATTACATGTCACTTTGCATTACATGTCACTTTGCATTACATGTCAGTTTCCATTACATGTCAGTTTCCATTACATGTCAACTTCCATTACATGTCACTTTCCATTACATGCCACTTTACATTACATGCCACTTTACATTACATGCCACTTTACATTACATGTCACTTTACATTACATGTAACTTTGCATTACATGTCACTTTGCATTACATGTCACTTTGCAATACATGTCACTTTCCATTACATGTCACTTTCCATTACATGTCACTTTCATTACATGTCACTTTACATTACATGTCACTTTACATTACATGTCACTTTACATTACATTGCACTTTCCATTACATTGCACTTTCCATTACATGTCACTTTCCATTACATGTCACTTTACATTTCATGTCACTTTAACCTATTCACTTTGTTTGACATACTTCTATTATTTATATCTAAAGAAAAAGTTGAATAAACAAATATATACGACAATATATCTTGACCTTAAAAGGGAGTACATGTCCATAAGATTGTTCTGGATGGGTGTGCCGGTAATGGACCATCTTGCTCGGGACCGTAGCCGGCAAATGGCAATAGCCGACTTGCTCTTGTGGTTCTTGATACTGTGGCCCTCATCCAAGATGATACGATCCCAACCGATCTGCAATAATAATGGCTGGTTGGCCATTTTCTTTGGAGCAGGGTCCTGTAAATAAATCACATATTCTTCAAATAAGTTCTTGTTGTTGTTGTTATTATTATTATTTCAATTTAATATTTATTTTTAATAGATTTTAAGTTGGCAGCCATTTTGTAAAATAGAAAGTCAAATGCCACTTTGAAACTCCAAGGCATCCATCAAACTTGATAGAAAACAAAAATCTTAAATCTTTAAAGTTTGATTAAGAGATTAACATCGAGAGAGCACAAACATTTTTTCAATCATTCAAATATATTGAAATAAATTTTTAGTAACATACATTTTCCATTACTGTATTTGACGTATTATTAAGCACCTCTGATCTAATAAGCGCCCACCCAATATTTTTTGACTGATCTCATAAATTATTTGATTAATTTGAGGACTTAAAATGAGTTTTGTTACATTATTTGCTTATTTTGAATGGAGCATGGGCGCTTATTAGGAACGAGTTTCGGAAGGAGTGTAATCTTATTTACGCCAATGCCCCCAGCGCTAATTACGTCAAATACGGTGGTATTAAGAAAAAAAGAGATTTCACTCTTCTATTGTAAACTTTTTATTTGCAAACAACACTTGTGGCATCTTTAGAATACATAAAGACTTTGAAGGATGTGACGTCACAACTAGTCTCATTTCAGTCGTTTCTACACACATTATACCAAACTTTAAATCGTAATATCTCCTTAACGGATTAAGACTTTTGAATGCTTTCTTTGCCAATTTGTTCCTTTTGAAGTCCTCTTCCATAACAGAAAAAGATAATTGAAGTTCTGTATCATTTGTGTATAAACGACTGAGATCAAACTAGCTGTGACATTATAGCCTCAGATCCCTCAAAGCTTTTTTGTATTCTATCATATTTTGTCCTGCCATTTTGTGGCTTAAAACCATTGGATATATCAGGAAAGTAAAAACACAAACTCTATAGTCAGAGTAATTATACCTTAGCACCTGAAAAACGATTTAGGAAAAATAATTGAAATAGTAAAAAGTTCAATCCAATTGTTAAGAAAATGAGGATAAGGGCGCAAACCTCTAAAGTAGACTCACTAAACCAGTCGTTTCTACATAGATAAGACAGAACTAAAACATGAAAATCTCATGGAGGAAATAAGATATTGAAGTAGTTTCTTCACCATTTTGTTTCTTTTAAGTCTTCTTTCATATCAGATAAACTTGCTTGACCATTGAACTAATCCTTTAAACTAGAATATCTTCTTAACGGAATAAGATTTTTGAATGCTTTCTTCACCATTTTGATTCTTTTGAAGTCCTCTTTCATATCAGATAGACTTTGTTTGACCTCTACTAACTAATCCTTTAAAACTTGATATTTTCTGAACGGAAAAAATATCAAAGTAGTTTGTTCATCGTTATATTTTCACCAAAGAACTAATCCTTTAAGAAAGTGAGGGTGTGACATCACTCTTCTATAGTGGATTTTTATGTACACCAGTCATGCGAGTTGGAAAAAATCTATGTTTCTGACAAGAAAAATGAGAGCTCGCTGAATGAAACATTTATTCATAGAAAAAAAAACATGGGAAGAAAACAAGTCCAACGAACTAAATATTTACAAAATTCCAATTAATTTTTATCATTTAAAAAAATGAAGAAGAAAAAAAGTCAATAAATGAAAATAAAAGCAAATGGAAATTCATTGTACTTTTTCTTCCACGATTTTTCGCGGGAAGATTTGGGACACATTCAGTTGGAACGGCGGGAAATTTTATCATTAATTCCAACTCTGCAGCCATGTTCATACAAATTTGTAGTAACTTTACTCCTCACCTTTACTGCCTGATCAGCATTTTCATCCTTGATCATGGCCTCTAGCTCTCGACTGACAATCTGATACGTTGTGAGGACTATATCATGCTTTGTCAAGTAATTAGCATATTGCGTTCTGTTTGGCCCATGATAAAGATAGACCAATAGCCGTCCACCTTTGCATCTCCGGTTGATCTCCTTGGCCCACTGGTCCAGCAACGAGGCTGGACATACAACCAGAGTTGTTTTGGACTTAATAAACTCTAGATTGTTACAAAAGAAATAGAAAAGCACAATTTAACGAAAAAAGTTTTATGAAAATGTTGTTTTTAAAGGATTAGTTCAGGGGTCAAACATGTCTATCTTAAATGAAACAGGACTTCAAAAGAAACAAAATGGTGAAGAAGGAGATATCTAAGTTTAAAGTTTGGTATCATTTGTGTAGAAACGACTGAAATCTGACTAGTTCTGATGTCATAGTCTCAGATTCCTCAAAGGTTTGATGTATTCTATCATATTTTTTCCTGTGATTTTGTGACTTGAAAACCATGGGATACGTCAAAAAAGTAGTAACACTGAATCTACGAAGGGCACTTATATTATACCACCTGAAGAAAGTTGAGGAAAAATAATTTAAATAGTCAAAAATTTCAAGAAACTTTCTTTAAAATACATAAAGACTTTGAGGACTCTGAGGCTGTGACATCACAACTAGTCTGATTTCAGTTGTTTCATCACAACTAGTCTGATTTCAGTTGTTTCTACAGAAATGATAACCAACTTTGAACTTGAATATCTCCTTAACGGAATAAGATTTTGCAATGCTTTCTTCACAATTTTGTTTCTTTTGAAGTCCTCTTTCATATAAGATGGACATGCTTGACCACTGAACTAAACCTTTAACGGAATAAGATTTTTGAATGCTTTCTTCACCATTTTGTTTCTTTTGAAGCCCTGTTTTATATAAGATGGACATGCTTGACCACTTAAATTATTTTTAAGTGTTACAAGAACCTCCAGCAAACCATTATTTTCTTAGTCTCCTTCATCCTTAAAATACAAGTTAATTTTGTCCATCATCATATTAGAAATCAATTAGTGTGTTTGTTTAGTGGGGTTTACATGCACCATGCCAGTAATGGTCAAATCGTGCCAGAGAGATTATATTTTATGTCAGAGGTGAAAAAGGGGTTGAAGAAGTCGAACAGAGTGTAGTGTGTAGATATAGAATGGTGAGGGAAAAGGTGAGATCAATTAAATATAGTTATAGTAGTAGAAATGGTGTAGGAAGGTTGGGTTTGTTGCTGTTTAACGGCACCGCGACAGTCAAATGTGCCAAGAGGGTGTTAAAATCTAACGTGCTTGAGTTAGGACAGAGAGGAAAGAGAGGTGGGATAAAGAGAAGGAGGGAGAGAAGGTGTATGGTGGAGATGAATTTTTCTGGAGAATTTTTATAGAGGAGTTCGGCAATGGGATTTAAGCAATTGAGCAAAGTCAGTCAATGAGGATGTGTTTAATAGGGTGCTAATACGTTTTATTACACATGGGTGGGGGGAGCTGTTAAGGAGGTGGGAGTGAGTGAGGTGGGTGTGGCATATTCTAAGGTGGGTGACGTAGACATTGTCTTTAAGTGAGAGGTTGTGGGTAGTGAGGTTGGCGTGAGGCACAACGGTGCAGCGCAGTAGTTAAAGAGTCAAACTCATATTCAAAAGATACAGGGTTCGATTCCTGACATGAATCCTGGATTGTGTCCGCAGACAAGATACTTTTTTCCATTTACCCCAGTCTACCCAACTGTAAATTGGTAGAAGTGGAGCTGTGATGAAACAGTGTTCCATCCAGAGAGAATGAGTGAGCCATTGATTCCCTTCAGCTTGCATACAAACCATGCATAAGGACCAGCCAATCAGATTCTTGGGAAAGGATTCAAATTTACGATTGCTTACCTTGTTTTTCAGCTGACACCTGTTCAAAGTCATCCTCCTCTTCCGACTTTTCCAGCTGCTTTTGTTTAAGCACCAATGCAATCATGGTCAGTGTTTTGCCTAAACCCATATCGTCAGCTAAGTGGAGAAACAAAATTCCAATATACAGTAATTTGTTGACTTGTCTGCTTTTCCGTACATTACACATTTTCCATGAATTGCAAAAACTCAAAATTTGTTTTGTCTTAAACTGGAAATGAAAAAATGCTACTTCAAAATTTAAAATTGATTAATTTTTACTCAGAACTTGGAGTTCTACAAAATCATCCTGTTTAATTATGCAATTTAAAATTATTGCATTCTGGGTAAAGCACTCTTTTAAGTTTTGAAAATAGAATATTCACATTTCATGTTATAGCGGATCAAATTTTGATTAGTTTGTATTATATGTAAGAGTGTGAGTCGATCAAAATCTTATTAAATACTTGCATTTGCATTTTTACACACCCAAAAATTGTATATTTAGAAGATTTTTTGCTGTGTTCACACTTATTGAAAACATTTTAGCTAACTTTTACTTCCATCTGTCTAAATACCTACAAAAAAGAAATATAGGAATGGTACCTTAGCCGGCAAAATTGTAAAAGTTTATTACCAAGTATACCACCGCAGGGATGCTGTAATTCCCTCCATATAAGCCATGTGATTGCTTGTCTTTGATGCTGCATCAAGTTGACCTTTAACCCATGAGGGTCCTCAGTCTCTTCCTCAGGAGCTGGGCAAGTTTCTAATTGTCTGCGCAAAAAAAAGGAGTTCAAAGATTGAGAAAATGAAGTGCATACTATTTTGAACTTTACAAAGTTGCTGAACATCATCAGAATTTGCACAGAATTTAAAGGATTAGTTCAGGGGTCAAGCATTAGTTTAAGGGTCAAACATTAGTTCAAGGGTCAAGCATTAGTTCAAGGTCAAGCATTAGTTCAAGGTCAAGCATTAGTTCAAGGTCAATTTTCAATCAAAATAGCTTATCATTGTCAGTTATGCAGAAAATAGCTTGGGTCAAGCATAGCTCAAAGTCAAATAGTTGAAGTCTCACATTAGAAATTGTCAATTTTCCCATCAGAATCAAGCTAAGTATTGTCAATTATCAGAAAATAGGTGATTAGCATGCAGACATGTAGGTGAATTTATAAATAGCTGAAGTCTCAAAATTGATCAATTTTCTCATCAAAATAGCTAAGTATTGTCAATTATGCAGAAAATAGGTGAAATTAGCTTGGAAAATAGCTGCAATCAGCTAAATAGCTGAAGTCTCACAAGCTGAAATTGATCAATTTTCTCATCAAAATAGCTAATTATTGTCAATTATGCAGAAAATAGCTTGAAAATAGCTGCAATCAGCTAATTAGCTGAAGTCTCACATGCTGAAATTGATCAATTTTCTCATCAAAATAGCTAAGTAATGTCAACTATGCAGAAAATGGGTAAAATTAGCTTGAAAAATAACTGCAATCAGCTAAATAGCTGAAGTCTTACATGCCTGTATATTAGAGACTTCCAAAGAAATGCAATGGTGAAGAAACTTCAAAATCTTATTTCGTTATTGGAGGCATTCAAGTTTAATTTCTGTCTTCTTTGTGTAGAAATGGAGTGCAGAGTCTACTGTAAATCGGTTGGTGCCCTCATCCTCACTTTCTTAACAATTGTTAATGTATGCTAAAGACCTTTAAAGAATTTGTTTCACTTCTTTCCTGGCATGTCACATGATTTTTAGTCAGAAAAAATTATAATGAATACATATAAACTTTGAAGAATGTGATGTCTCAAGTAGCCTTAGTTCAGTCATTTCCACACAAATGAAACAGAACTTTAAACATGATATTTTTTTTATGGAATAAGCTTGGTAAATGCTTTCTTTTCCATTGTGTGTCTATTGAAGTCCCCATTCATGTAAGTTTAATTTGCTTGCATGATCACTGAACTAATCCTTTGATCAAGATTACCAACCTGCTTGCATGATTACTGAACTAATCAGATCAAGATTACCAACTTTGATGATCACTGATTAATCCATCACGATTACCAATTTGCTTGCATGATTACTGAACTAATCCTCTGATCAAGATTACCTACCTGCTTGCATGATCACTACAGCAATCCTTTGATCAAGATTACCAACTTGCTTGCATGATCACTGAACTAATCCTTTGATCAAGATTACCAACTTGCTTGCATGATCACTGAACTAATCCTTTGATCAAGATTACCAACTTGCTTGCATGATCACTGAACTAATCCTCTGATCAAGATTACTAACTTGCTTGCAGGATCACTGAACTAATCCTTTGATCAAGATTACCAACTTGCTTGCATGATCACTAAACTAATCCTTTGATCAAGATAACCAACTTGTTTGCATGATCACTGAACTAATTTTTGATCAAGATTACATTAGAAAATAGTAATATTACAACTTGTAGTTTGGAGGCTGATTCACAAAAGAAAATATGAAAAGTTGTAATGTCACGGACATATCTTCTGTTTTTTTACTTTTTTTGTCACAGTCGAATGACCTGGGGCTGTACCAAGATCATTTGGAAAACTTAATATTACCTCAATCTATTCAGTAAAAATCAAAGATATAGAAATTGTACAAATGATCTTTGAATGCAAGGTATGATCACTTATATAAGAAAAAATACTGGGTAAAATGGTTAACAAAAAAACAAAAATGATTTAAGAGGAAGATATAACGAGATATTCTCCAATGGGGCAAACAAGTCTGCTGCTTAAACACACAGGGTACATTGACATTGCAAACACTTACTTGTGCAGCTTAGAAATGGCATCTTTAGTGACAGAGCCAGCTTCACGCAGTTGCGATGCTGTCATTCGTCCTCCATACAGGCTGTTCATTTGTGGTTGAGCTAATAAGGAAAACTGATTTATTTAATAAATATATATTTATTTGTATAATATACATATTTATATATATATATACACATATATATATATATATATATATATATATATATATATATATATATATATAAATATAGATATATATATAGATATATACATACATATATATATATGAACAGGTATATGAAATTACTCCATTACATTAAATTTCCTTTTGAAAATTGGGAACCTTACAGTAATTTGAATATAAATATTTCACAAATTTTGAAAAAGGAAAGAAAAATAATAAAAAAATTGAGAAATGCAAATCACTTATTTTCTTCCAATTTATTAGATTAGAAATATGATACTGTCGTTAAAGAGCAACCTACTAGCTTTTTGAAGAAAAATGTTTCGCTTATGCTTCATTCAGCATATTTTATCATCAAACACATGGGTATTGAGGCAGGGGCAACTGTGTTTACTGGTCAGAAATTTTTCCAAAATGGAAAATATGAGAAACAAGTTGTGTTCAATTTGGAGCAATAAAATTCACTGAAAAATTCTGGTTACTATTTTTATTTGCTTTGTTTAAAATTTCCAGCCACGATCCAAAAAATTTTAGTTTGTTTGTTGCGATTAACAGCAATGCCACAGTCATGAGTTAAATGTGCTCAGAGGGTGTTATAAAATCATGGTGCTAGAAAAAGAGAAAGTAAAGAGGTTTATAAATGGGGAATAGGTAGGGTTGAGAGAAGGTTTGGTTTTTTTATGTTTAATAGCACCGTGACAATGGCACCGTGACAATGGCGCCGTGACAATGGCGCCGTGACAATGGCGCCGTGACAATGGCGCCGTGACAATGGCGCCGTGACAATGGCGCCGTGACAATGGCGCCGTGACAATGGCGCCGTGACAATGGCACCGTGACAATGGCACCGTGACAATGACACCGTGACAATGGCACCGTGACAATGGCGTCGTGACAATGGCACCGTGACAATGGCAACGTGACAATGGCACCGTGACAATGGCACCGTGACAATGGCGTCGTGACAATGGCACCGTGACAATGGCACCGTGACAATGGCACCGTGACAATGGCAACGTGACAATGGCACCGTGACAATGGCACCGTGACAATGGCACCGTGACAATGGCGTCGTGGCAATGGCACCGTGACAATGGCACCGTGACAATGGCACAGTGACAATGGCACCGTGACAATGGCACCGTGACAATGGCGTCGTGACAATGGCACCGTGACAATGGCAACGTGACAATGGCACCGTGACAATGGCACCGTGACAATGGCGTCGTGACAATGGCACCGTGACAATGGCACCGTGACAATGGCACCGTGACAATGGCACCGTGACAATGGCACCGTGACAATGGCGCCGTGACAATGGCGTGTGACAATGGCACCGTGACAATAGGCAGCGTGACAATGGCACCGTGACAATGATGTGACAATGGCACCGTGACAATGGCACCGTGACAATGGCACCGTGACAATGGCACCGTGACAATGGTGTTGTGACAATGGTGTCGTGACAATGGCATCGTGACAATGGCACCGTGACAATAACACCGTGACAATGGCACCGTGACAATGGCACCGTGACAATTGGTTTTGATGTTTCAAGTCAAATGTGCTCAAATGTGCCAAGGAGAAAGGAGGAGAAAGGAATGGTAAGGAAAGAAGGATGGGAAAGAGAGAGGAGGATAAAGGTAAAATGAGAATGGGAAGATTATATAGAATGGTATAATGTTACTGTTGAGGAAGAAGCTAATGATGTCAGAGGAGAAAATTTCTCAAAGAGATCTGAGATAGAGATAAAGGGGGTGAGAGCAGATCTGAAATTGGAGTATAAGAGACAGCACAGGTTAAGAGGATATGATTGACAAAATAAACAAAAAAATGATTCTAGAATCAAGATTTTAAAAGATCACAAAATTTAAGGTTAGTTGGTTGGTGCGGTTTAATGGCACCACGACAGTGATGGTCAAAATGTGCTAGAGAGATTATATCAGTTTGTTTGTTTGATGAAAGAAAAGGGCTTGAGAGCACACAAGAACAAATTGTGCCTGAGAGGTTAGATCATTCCACAGGTAGGAAGAAAAGAAAACAGGGGAAGTTTAAGAGAAACACAAGAACTAAATGCCAGAAAGCTGGGATCGAGAGATAATTTTATCCGGCAACTTTTTCTGCAAGAGCTCAGCTATTGAGTTGTGGGGAGCGAGGGAAGCTCTGGGACGGTTGTACAGGGGGCAAGCAAGGAGAACGTAATGGACTGTGAGGGTGCAATGGCAATTGTTGCAGATGGGTTGGATTATATCAGAGAAGAAGAAAAGGATAAAAGAAGGTAGTGAGGTGCGCAGGGGTTAAGACATTGATTTGCCAGATGCAAAAGTTAGGATTCAGTAAAGATCAAAAATATTAACATTATGTGTCAGAAGACTCTAAAAATTTTAGATCAGGATTCATCATAGTCTGGAAAATCTTTTCCCCTCTGGGTAAAAAGTCCCCTATGTCGCTGCTATACTGTACAAATATAAAATGATGATGATATAAAACTATTAGCCCTTACTCTACCAGCACTTGTTTGAAAATGCGCTCGGGAGGCAGAGCCAAAAATAGGGCACCCAAAATGGTGATAATATCGCCGCATGGTAGAGTAAGGGTTAGCCTAGCTGGACTGTACCTGCATACTGGTAGGCAGCTGAGTCTGCAAAATTGCTGGATTTCATGGCTTGAAGCAATTGTTCCCTCATGGATAGGACTGGCTGGGTATAATTGGTAATCTTTGGTTGGTTTCAATGCTTGATAACCCTGGAAATAACACATCTTTTAATTGATCTACTCCAGTATAAAATGTGAATTATGATGTGGATGTGAATTATGATATACATAATAATGTGATGTATAATAACACATTTGGTATAAAAGTTGTTAAATAACACCTGATGTCAATGATGATGACATATGTCTTACTTCAATTGTCAACTGTGCATCAATTGTGCAATCCACTTGAGTTGAAGAATCACACTTTTGCTCACAAAATTCTGAATTGACATTGTATGTGCAATGTGATATAAGGGAAATCACCGCTTCTTAAATTAACTTTTAGTTTGTTTGTTTGTTGACAGTTAAAGTCAAATGTGCCAAGGATGCCCAAACAGTGGATAATTGATCTAATTGGATATTTTTGAAATTTGTTAATGGGTTTAGTTGATTTATTTTCATTGTTATAGGAAATGTACACCTAATGATATGCCTAAATAGGTGTTACAAGTAGGCAGCAATGATAAGAGTTTTAAATTTTTTTAAATATACTAAAAACCATGCAAACAGCAAATTGTCACATCAAAAATCAATTAGAAATTGGCCATTTTACAGCATTTAAAACTTAGGATACCTTATGAGCATTAAATGTACAATTTTGCAGATTAATTTAGTATTTATCTCAACAGAGTGCATAAAAACAAAAGAACAAGAACATAGAACCAACTATCAGACTGTCGATCCCCCACACACCCCCTCCAGAACCCCACTAGGGTTTCGCCCCTGGACTCCACTAGGGGCACTTAGGTAGAACCCTAAAACCCCATGCTGCTAAGCTTCGCATTACAAAAATATTTAGAATGGGAGTAGTTGGCAATAGTGAACATTAAATTAGATATCATTACAACCTTGAATGAGATTTAGCAATAGAATGCAATTTGAGAACCTTTTATATTTGAAATTTGGGAAAGAAATATAAAGTACAACATTAAAGAATTTTGGCTGTGTTTCTGTTCATACATCCTCACTTGTGTGCAGGCTGAAAATGTGTACAAACTTTGATTTGTACAAGCTTTGATTTGTACAAACTTTGATTTGGACAAACTTTGATTTGTACAAACTTTGATTTGTACAAACTTTGATTTGTACAAACATTCATTTGGACAAACTTTGATTTGTACAAACTTTGATTTGTCAAAACTTAACAAAACTTTTAAGTGCTATTGTGACCATTTAAAGATTAACTTGATGAAATACCCCTCTTTGGGAGGAATGGTCCATCAATCATACATGGGCATTGCACATTCCTCAATGCATATAATGCATCATTTATTTTTAGGGTCAGCAAAGGACTAATCTGTTCCAATTCACTGCAAAGCAGGCATGTGGTTTTACCCCCAGATGAATGACCTACTGTGTACAGTGTTACAGTAGCTGGTTGCTAGCAAGTGAAGCATGAAGAGGCTCTCAGGTTGAAAGTGTGGATTACCCCTGTGTTGTGTATGGTGTAACAATAACTGGTTGCTAGCAAATGAGCTGTAAAGAGGCTCTAGGGTTAGAATGTGTGGATTACCCATGATTTTGACAAAACTGAGGGTTTTTCAGGTTGGAAGGGCCCAAGGGATAAAAATTCTTCATGTGAGATTTAATGCACTTTCAACAATATAAAAAATTGTCAGGCTATGTAATAAGTAAGTTCAAAATACTATAGAAGCAAATTTGAGGGGAAAGAAAACACTACCCATACCTTGTTGTTGTCCAATTTGACTATTAAATTGTTTGATGGCATTTTCCAGCTCTTTTATTTTCGATTTCAGTTTCTCCCCCTTGTCGGGAAGAGCTGCCAAGGGAACAGTCTGAAGAGTTTTCTGACATGTCAAGAAGAGAGAAGAAGACAAATGTTACAAATACCTATCTTGTATTAATGGGAGCTAGCTGAACTATGGTTTGTCATTGGAAAAGCTGAAAAATTGGTAAAGCTGAAAGTGGCTGGCTGCTTTCAAAAGAAATTTTCAGCACTGTAGGGATAATTACCTCCAAAACATGATATGGGAGAGTAATATAGTCTTAAATCTTCTGCTGTAGGGGGCATGATCCCTGCCCCCATTGCAAAGATATGTGCCCCTTGCACAAAATCAAACAAACAAATATAACACAAGGGTATATGGTGAATCTGTTCAAGCGTCCCACTTGAAATGCTTGTGCCCCTCCCCCCCACAAATTGGGTATAGCACAAGTCTTATAAAAAAATCGCAGGTCAACCAAGAAGGGATACTGCAATGGAGCCTTGATGGGTGGTTGAAGATCAAAAACCAAAAACAGAACAAAAAATACATGTCTTCAGCCATATTCCACAACTTTCTTGAGATATCAATCACCCCAAATTGTTTAAAGAATGTGCAAAGATCTCCGCCAAATCATGATTTTTTTGCAGGGATCATGGCTTGCATGAACAGGAGCCACCTGAACTCTCAGGAGGAGATGGGCAGGATGACATCATAGATTGGATATGAATCTATCTTATTCATTGTGAGTGTTATTCTTATTATTATCTCGGTACAGTTGAACTTCTGGTCAAACTATGAATTATTTGACATTCAAGACAAACCTATTTAACAGAAGAAAAAAAAAAGACACCAAAAATTTACTCTAAAAATAGATCCTAAACCAGAAAACCAAAGGTTTTGAGGTTCTCATGCAAAATATGAATTTAGGTTTGAACTATTGTAAAATAAATGTGATAACACAATAGGCTCAACTTTACAATGGCAACCAAATAACTGTATAGTTATCACAAGAAATGGAATTTCACGACCAATTAAATTTAAACCATTTTATACTATTAACATGTATACACTTGCTACCAACATAATTATTTCAAATATAAAACAAAAAGACATGTAATTGTTAAAATATCAGCATTTTAATATTAAACCCTGCCTACTCATTAACATGCATGAAATTGCCACCAAAAACAATAGGGAACATCTGCGGACCATGGGTTATTTGTACCACATATGAACTGAATTCCAAGTATAGTTGTTTAGATACTGTGTTTACAAGCTCTTTTTAACAAAATCATGTTAAGCCCTGCCCAACTATGAATATTAATGAATTCAAAATTTTGTACCATGAACAAGTACACACTAGCTAACAACATAATTACACCAAATATAAAACAAAACAGACATGTGGTTAAAATATGAACATTTTAACATTAAGCCCCACCTACTCATTAATATGCATGACATCAAAACCAAAAACAATAGGGCACATCAATGAACCATGTGCTACCTGTGTATTACATATGAAATGAATCTAGTGTATGATTCTTGAGATGGCGTGTTTATTATCTAGCGTCACACACATACATACACACACACACACAAACACGCATAGGTTCCTGATGCTGATCGCATCGGAACCAAAAATTCTTACCTTGTGAATTTCAAGTTGTCTGGATAAACTCTGCCTGATGACCCCAGCATCATGACTTATGACCTGGCCTTGAGAGTTGACCATAACGGCGGAAGGTCCTGTTTTGCTTGAGCTTGTGGCGCCCAATTGCGAACCGAATCCCTGACTCGGAATGGACTGTATAACCTGCTGTAGATAATTGGATGGTTGTAAGATGGAATACGCCAATTGCGATTTAACTTTCTGACCTGGAATTGATTGATCACGCTGATTCAATTGCGATGATGATATGCTTGACTGTGTAGAAGGAGCCGGCATTGTATGACTTGTACCAATCGGATTCTGCTGCTCTGATGATTTGGCGGAATGCTGAGCAGACAATTTTGGGTTGTCGTGGAGACTGATGTTGGAGAGTTGTTGAGACAAAGAATTCTGCAGATCCTTTGTGCTCTCACCAATTTGCCGTTCCCCATTGTCGGCAGCTGAAATTTTAGTACTGTAATGTAAAGATCTTGAATTACCATCCTGCCTTACGATTCGTGGATCGACTGAGATTCCCCTCCGTATATTTTGCTCCTCAATTTCTTTTTCTCTTGGTGTTTGCTGATGAGTACCAGTTGGCTCACTGGAAGTTGAAAGAAACTTTTTCTTTATGTGACGAAATTTTCTCATCTTGAGCAGTGCCTGCATATTCTTGTCTACAAACGTCTGAAATTCCTGAATATTCTTTGGCGTCATTGTATGGGCAATGTTCTTGACAAAATCATCATCTACATTTTCATCATCAGCATCATCTATTATAAAGCAATCATCATCTTCAGAAAGCATTCTCTCTTTCTTGGATGAAGCAGAGGATGATGAAGATGATCTCTGACTTGAAACTTTCTCTGTTGTCAACTTAGAGTGACCAACTTCCGATGCTGACTTACGATATTGACCTTCATCAGTTGCCTTCTCTATAGGAGACTTTTGACAAGCTTGTGTAGTTTCCACATCAGATTTGGACTTTCCTGAAGTCATTCCACCATCTAAGATTTAATATTCAAAACAGATACCACATAATTCTGAATATGCAAAAATATCATTCTTCAAAATGGCCGATACAGAGCATTTTATTAATATATTATTACTATATTTAAAACATCACTTAGAAATCTAACGAGTAGTGCAATTATTCATTGTACAAATGAAATATCTCGGAAGTCATTATATCTCAAAAGGTATCATCCCATAAATAAATTCAGAAGTGAATGCCGCTGTGCTGGTAACGGCACTTCCATTTTAAAATTGTTCTTATTGATTGCGGGAATGGTGATGTTTTCGAAAATACATGTAGGCCCCTATATATGTTCGGTCCAGCGGATGTGTGATCGATAACATCACAGATTTTTCGTGATAAATAGGGAAAAACAAAAAAACTGGAAGTGACGTTACCAGCTCGGCAGCGTTCACTTTTGAATGTTTTTACGGGACGATACCTTTTCTTTAAAAGGATTAGTTTAGAATGTCAGTTTTATCTATTTTGCACGATTGAGGACAAAAAGACAAAAAAGTAAAGGAATTATTATTGAAGTAACAAGAAAATCTAAAATCAAGTAAAGTAAAGATAAAAGTATACCTAAATTTGTAAAATACAATACAATACACAAAATAAACTATAAAAAATGTTTGTAAACTGTTCTAAAAAGGTGCGTCTTCAAATTGGTCTTAATATCATTCAAAGAGTGGGTATTGCGAACATGATTGAACAAGAAAAAGATCCACAGCACAAAAATTCTTTCATTGACAACTGATATTTAAAAGACAGGCTTATGTAAAACAATGAACTTAGGGTAAGATCTGAGATTGTAATTCTTGTTTCTTAGAAATAACAAGCTTTTGAGGTCGTCGGGTGCTTAGCCATTCAATGCCTTGAAAATGATCATCGACACTTTGAATTTGATTCTCCTTTCAACTGGTTACCAGTTGAGTTGGAACAAAGATGGTGAGATATGATCATATTTTGAGACACCTCTGATTAATCTTGCAGCGCTATTTTGAGTTTTTTGAAGTTTAGAAATGAGGTCCTTGCAACTAACTGTAAATGAACTGTTACCGCAATCAATATGTGAATAAACCAAATCATGAACTAGGATTTCAAGAGACTTTTTTGAAAGATATTGCTTTATTTTTCTCAAATTATAGAGCTGATGGTGCAGTGGCTGGAGGTGCAGTGGCCGCTTAGTAGTTAAGGAGTCAATCTCGAATTCGAAACGTACCAGGTTTAATTCCCGTTCCAAGCGCTGCATTGTGACCTTGAGCAAGACACTTTACTCTACTTGCTTTAGTCCACAAAGCTGTGAAAATGAGTACCAGCACTGTTGGTGAGTTAATCTGTGATGGACTGGAATTCCGTCCAGGGTGAGTCATGTAAGTCTCATCCGCTTGCACCATGGAAATGGGGGATAAGCAATGGCTCTATGAGCCTAAAGGCTCGATGGAATTAGCTTCTATAGAGCTGATGGAATGAAATGTTGCATTTCATGCTGATACGTGTTACCATAGATCGAACCATACTCCTAAATTACGTACCCAGTTCACAGACTGTATCTTACAACCACCAAAAGTTTGAAGTTAAATTATACAATTTCAGATGGTTCTAAATAAAGGTGTCAAAAATCATTCCACAAAAAAATGTTACACAGATAATATTAACACAATTCTTTATCTTTTTAAAACTTTTCTGGCAAATTTGCATTTTCCCTGCTGTATAACTGCTTAAACACACATTTTTTTCCAAATCTGTGACTATACTAAAAGATTTTAATTTTCATTGTTGGCGAGTGCCAATAATTGAAAGTTCTGTGTCATGTAAGACTTGTTTCACCAGGATTACTTCAGTGGTCAAGCAAGGACATCTTATACAAAAAGAGGAGTTTTATAATAACAAAATGGTAAAGAAAGTACCTAAATATCTTATTCCGTTAATGAGGAATTCAAATTTATAATTCCGTTTAATCTGTGTAGAAATGACTGGTGTATTAGGTATACTATGGAATGTTAGCGGCCTTATCCTTACATTCTTAACATTTGTTAATGTATTTTAAAGAAAACTAATTTAACTTTTTCACAATTTGAATTATTTTCCCTTGAACTTTCTTCAGGTGGTTAATTATAAGTACTGTATTCTGTTTTACTACTTTCCTGACATATCCAATGATTTAAAGCCACATAATCAGAGGACAAAATATGATAGAATACATCAAGACAGGAATCTGAGTCTGTGATGTCACAGCTAGTTTGCTGTCAGTCGCTTCTACACAAATGGTACCAAAGTTTAAATTTGAACATCTCCTTAACAGAATAAGATTTTTGAATGCTTTCTTTACCACTTTGTTTCCTTTCAAGTCCTCTTTCATATAAGATAAACTTACTTGACCCTTGAACTAATCCTTTAATATTAAGTTCTGTTTGTCTGTTTGTTTGATGAGGGCTTAAGGCACCACAACAGCAAGGTCAAATTGTGCCTGAGAGGTTAGATCATTCCAGAGGTAAAAGAAAAGAAAACAGGGGGAGATTGAGAGAAACATGGGAACTTAAAAGCCAGAAGGCTGGGATTGAGAGATGAAGTGCATGGGTGAAGAAAAAAAAAAGTTATATCTATCATGATAAATAATGACCTACCATTGACATGGTGACTGTTCTTAGATTTGGGCTGAGAAACTGCTGTCTCATTGGAATGACTCACATCTGATCTGATGAAGATGGCAATCGGCTTCTTTAATAGTTCGTTAGATTTTCCCAGGTTATGATCCCATTTACAGTTGTCAATGGTTTCCTATTATATCACTCTGAAAAATGAAGGAAAATAATAGATTTTAGAATAAATACAAATTGAAATAATTTAATTTAAACCTTTACTTTTGCTGTCTTATAGTTGAAATCCTTCAAATTTTCATTCTCATATATATATGATTAAAGGAACAAGTTGATGGAAAATCATGTTGATATCTCATTCAATTCAGGAGTTAATGCACTTCAAAGAATCAGCAGCATGTTGAAAAGTGACCAAGTGTGATGTCATAATTGCAGATTTGTAAAAATTTGTTTTATATATTTCTATGAAAATTATTATTAATACTATTATTATTACAATTCATATAGTGCCAAAATCTATTTAAATAATTTTGGTGCTGTACAAATAAAATATTACATTAATACATAAGAAAAATACAAGATAAGAAAACTAGCCCTAGAATACTTAATGTAATTAAAACATGCAGCAAAAATAATTAAAAAATAATAAGATTTATTATAAGTAAAAAATAGAGAAAAATAAAAGGATTTAAGAACAATACACTTACAACAATAAAACAGTAAAAAATAAAATAACTTCTATAAGTACTTTAAAAGAACATATGGTAGTAAAGACTGTACAAATATAATTTTACATTACATTAGAAAAAAAAGATAAAAAAACTAGCCCTAAAATACTAAATGTAATTAAAGCATTTAGCAAAATAATGATAAGGTCATATATAAATAAAAATAGAGAAAAATAAAAGGATTTAAGAACAATACATCTATACCAATAAAACATTGAAAGGTAAAATAACTTCTATAAGTACTTAAAAATTATAATTTAAAAAGAACATATGGTTGTTATAGACTGATAGACTTAGCGATAAAATATCAAAGATAATTATATAAAAAAACAAAAAGAGAAAAAGTAATACAAAAATTTATGTAGAGTGAAAGAGACTCTAAAACCTTCTAAAATATAATAAAATCAAATGTCAAAAAAAAAAAAAAAATATATATATTATAACCCATTCTTATTTCCAACTGTACTGTATTTAAAACAATCCTCTGGAAAATGGTGGTGACCCTTGCAAACCATGCTGAAATCTCAGCAACTTTCAAATAATTGTGTTTGTTTATTTCCCAAACTTTTTTTCTATTTGACCCACAAGGTAAACTTTGCATTAATTTGTGGTGAAAATAACAATCAAAGCTTTTTTTGTCTGTGAATTTTTGGGTCAATTTTACAGCTTGCAAAAACAGGTGATACTAATGCAAATTTAGGCATATGCCTACAACAGAGTGGAGCCAGATACTTATTTCAAAATCACAAAAGAGCTGGAATTTTGGCTATAGCAGGAAGACTGGCATTCCTGAGCATAATCAGTGCATGTCAAAGAAAAGAAAATAATGGTAATTAATGAAGGTTGGTACAGTAATTAGGGGAGGAGGCTCATACACCAACACTCAAACACCTGAATGCAGCGCTACTGTACGTACAAATTTTCATACCTAATTAAATGTAGGACGCAAGAAAAATGACAATTTCCCATTAAAGTTTAAAGGTTTGGTTTGTTAATGTTTAACGGCACCGTGACAGTCAGAGTCAAATGTGCCAAAGTTTAACATATCTTTTTAAGTATACTTCATACACATAAAATACAAATAAAAGTATTCATGTACCACTTTGAGCTTCACTGATATGTTGCCACACCAGCCCCCTTTGCCCTCTGCTTTCAACTTCTGACACCTGTAGTATTGCCTGAAAGAAAGATAAATCAACAACAATATGGTGCACTGCAATCTCTTGGAAGAAGAAAGAAACTTTTAAAAAAATATTTTAAAAAACTCATGGAAAATGAACAAAAACCAAGAAAAGCAATCACACACCACTAAAAGTTTGTTTGTTTGATGAGGGCTTAACGGCATCATGACAACGAGGGTCAAATTGTGCCTGAGAGGTCAGATCATTCTAGAGGTAGGAAGGAAAGGAAACAAAGGACCACTTAAAGACTTGTATGGGAAGCTACCACCAATATCTGAGAGGTTGAGGATAAGAAGACTTAAAATGGTAAGACACTGTGTAGGATGGAAGGAACACTGTCAAAGTTCTTATGTGGCAAATTAAGCATGGAAAGAGAGCTAGAGGGCAACAAAGGAAAGGCCTTATCAAACTCCTTGCAGAAGATACCGGTTTAAATGGGCAAGGTATCAAGAACTGCATGCTGGACAGAGGGGTATGAAAGGCCATCGCAAAGGTCTGACCTTCATAGTGGCCATATGCATGCAAGCCAGCGAAGCAGTCAAAGTCAGTTTGTTGTGGTGATGTAACAATGCATCTCACAGCTATAACAATGAATTAGATAGTCTTATTTCTTGTCATCTTCAACTTAATTTTTAATATGTTTTGCCATCATTTGACTTCTGCTGATATCTATAATACAAAACTAGAGAGTTTGTGCAAAGGGCTGATATCCAACTCCTCAGCGATGATGTCAGATAAAGGAAATGGAACTTCATTGGTCACATATTAAGGCACGATAAAACGACGATTGTGTGACAGCTCTAACATGGGCACCTGATGGAAAACGTAAAAGAGGGAGACGCAAAACGACTTGGATGAGAACCATTGAAAAGGAAAGAAACAAGGCAGGGTGGAAAACATGGAACGAAACCAAAATTGCTGCAGCCAGCAGGACTGGATGGAAACATTGTGTGGAGGCCTTATTTGCCACTAAGCACAAAGCACCTAGGTAATGTAAGGCAATACGAGGTGCTGTGGCTCAGTGGTTAAGGAGTCATGCTCAGAGTTTGATTCTTATCGTGAGCGCTGCATTGTGTCATTGAGCAAGACACTTTACTCTACTTACTTCAGTCCACTCTGCTGTAAAATGAGTACGAGCACTGCTGGGGATTTAATCTGCGATGGACTGGCATCTGTCCAGGGGAAGTAAAGTACTCTCATCTCCTTGCGCCATGGAAACCAGGGATAAGCACTGGCTCAATGAGCCTAATGGCTCAAATGGATGGATTTAGCTTGTGCAATAGAGACATTGCAAAGTTTGATTACCATTTACTTAAATTTCTAAATCACCAACATCATAAGTAGAAATGTAAATACTGTACCTTGCTTCACCTGATGGGGACATTTTGGTGCTGAATGCCTTTAACTCCACCATGTTCCCTGGGTGCTGCTGACAAAATGACACTGGAAGACTGCAAGAAAATATACAATGTGTTATCGAAGTGACATCCTGGTCAAAATCCATGTTCATTTATGGCTCTGAAATAACCTTAAAGTGTGGAGTATGTAGAGTTTTGGGAAGAAGTAGAAGATATGAAGACAGCTGAATTACAATATTTTGTATTGTACTTTGCTTGTGAAAATCAAGCAATAATTGTTTATGTTAAACAAAATGTACATAAGATAGTTATTTCCATTTATATGCAGATCAAAAATTTAGTTGGACCACAACTTTTTAATTACCAGTAATATCAAATATCAAAGTCATTCAAATATTTATGTAAAGTTGTATATTTATCTTGCATTGAATACCAATAATATTAAATATTAGAAAGTATATGCATGACACATGGAGTTTGTGTTAAGAGATTCACAGGCCAATGTCTTCCACCCTCTGCCTGGTCCGATGAACAATTCTCGAAAAGAGCAAGGTGTTATCCACTTCCCAAGTTCCCCTCCTGACAAAATTCCTTGGGTCCACACTGAAAACAAGTCAATGGTGCGCGACTCATGCGAGCTTTCCCTGGCATGTGCCTAACAGTGTAAAGTACTTCTGACACCTAGAAGCAGGGTTTGCATTAACAACAAATTTGTTGTATAATACACTAAACTGAAATTTCTTACGACACATCAACATGTACCTGCATCATAAAATTTAGGTATAGAATAAGAAATTTTACGCCAGATTTTTCATTAACTTAAATGAAAATCATAAAAATCTTACCTTTCTGATGCGATTAAAAGTTTTATTTCACACGAAATGGATTTTGAATTACTCAAAATAAAAGGAAAATGACACAACTACAAGACTAAGGACCGAATGATTCAACATGTCCATACAATTACTGTACATAAACACATATGGGTATATACATGTATACTGTCCGTGGAAGTTTTGATGCTGTTTTGAATGCAGGCTGTCAATTGTCAATGATATCATTAGCTAGGATTCTGCTTCCTTTCACTAATACCGAGGCAGGCCTACACAACTAGCGCACAGTGATTTGTATATTATGCACTGCCCTGTGCATATGACAGCAAATTTACAAAATACGCCAAAAATCAAGGGCTAGTCGTAAACAAATACGCCAAACAAAAAATTCTAACGCAACCTTTGCCTAGAAGATTGTTTCAAAATATCTTGAAAATAGTGATCCCATATCCATTTTCATTTCCAGGTTTGAATGTGAATGAATATCTTTGCAATTTTGTATAAGATACTGCCTTCCTGTTCATATATCACAAAATCTGCATATATAAAAGTTCCCAAATGTTTATCAGTGACTTTTAGAAACATGATTTCCTTTTATTATAAACTTTATATTACACTTATCAAATGGTTGTAACACGACTTATGTTGGTAAACAATATGGAAGGTTTCAAAGGAAATATCCTGCAAATATAAACAAAAACCTGACTCTCCTTGTGAATGGCTGTTTGTTTAGTCAGGTTAAACTTTTTTTTTCTTCACAAAAATAAGATATGTAAGGGTAAGATCCTAGTTTAGCAGTAAAAGTTTGGCCAATTTTTTTTGGCAAAAAGGGTTTCTTGAAATATCAACTTTATTCTGTTATCAAAATTGAAAGTATGAAGATTATTTTGATGATTTTATCAATTCTATATAAAAAACTGAAAACATTCTTCTTCAATTTTTGCATTAAAAATGAAATTTTAGTCCAAGAATAAAAAATAATTACAATTAATAAACTATATTAATATATATCCTGCAAATATAAACAAAAACCTGACTCTCCTTGTAAATGGCTGTTTGTTTAGTCAGGTCAAACTTTTTTTCTTTTTAACAAAAATAAGACATGTAACGGTAAAATCCTAGTTTAGCAGTACAATTTTGGCAAAAAATTTTTGGCAAAAAAATTTTCTTGAAATATCAACTTTATTCCGTTATTAAAATTGAAAGTATGAAGATTATTTTGATGATTTTATCAATTTTGTTCAAATAACTGAAAACATTCTTGTTAAATTTTTGTGTTAAAAATGAAATTTCAGTCCAAGAATAAAAAATAATTACCCAATCAATAAACTAAGAAATGCTTAGTAAACTTACTTTATGAAAGTAGCAATTTTCTAAAAAAATTTCATTTTAAGACACCCAAAATCACTTACTGTGCAGGCTTGACATATTTACACTGTTCTGCATGTCCTATGCCACATATGTAGTAACTTTTGCCTTTGTTGGGCCCTTCCTTGGTTCCAGTCTTTAAAAAGCATGGGTGCTCTGGCAAGAAGATTAAAATTAATTTAAGCAATTTGTTTCATCACAATAATACAAGTTACACAAAATAAATTTGATACTGAATGTGGTAATTTGTACACTAAAAACCATATTGGCATATGACAGCTCTCTAACATAATAACAACAACAACGACAACAACAACGACAACAACAGTAACAGTAATAGTAATAATAATAATCATAATGATAATAATGATATTAATAACAATAATAACAACAACAATAATAATAATAATAATGTATTTTTAAAGTGCCATATATAGATGTGAACATAATCCGAGGCACTGAAAAAACGAACATAGAAATGAACTTACACAAAACATGAACAAAATCCATATGAAATATACATATGACAAACACCAGGAATATAAACAAAGTCAATCATAAGCAGTGATGAACAAGTATGTTTTGAGATTGTCCTTAAAGGTATTTAAAGAAGTGCTACAGCAAATGTTAAATGTAATCGAGTTCCATAATTTACTGTAGGTGCAGCTAATGAAAAGGCCTTATCACCAGAAGCTGAGGAAGTTCTTAAAATAGCTTGAAGACATTTATCTGCAGATCTTAGGTTGCGACATGACGAATATGGTGTGAGGCCTGAGGTGTTCTTTGAGGTACATCACTGATTTGGAATTGAGGGCTTTCCATGTGAATAACATAATTTTAAAGTCGATGTAGTGATGGATTGGATGTGGAAGCCAGTGGAGCTGTTTTAAGACGGGTGTGATGTGATCATATAAACAAAAAAGAAAGGGAAAATTACCATAATAATAAAAGTACACTAATAAAAGTAATGATCTAGTCCTAAATTCCTTCTGGCTGGACAATATTTTACTTTTCAAAACAAAATTAAAGTTATGTTTGTAAACTTTCAGCTCTGTCTAATTGTTGAGGGTTTCGGTCCCCAAAATGTTAAAGGGTTTCGAGCGAAGTCTAGTCTAACCTAACCCATAGAAATTAATTATTAATAGGGCCTAATTAGATATCAATTATTAATTTCTACACCCATTAACCCAAATTTAAGGGGCGGCAGTAGCTCAGTCAGTTGAGCGTATGGCTTAGATGTTGGAGGTCCCAGGTTTTGAAACCAATGGTGATTTCACTTGTGATTTTTCCAGATATGCAGAATGATATACGCTGACATCGAGCACAGAAGTTTGTCTTCTGCATCACACCTTCTCCTTCACCCATGGGAAAAATGGCCAATGGTTGCGTGGCGCTCTCCATCCTTCGAAGGGAAAATTAAGCCGTCGGTCCCAAAGGCAGGGTTCTTCACCCCCTGTCTGGTTCTCTGATCACTTCTCAAAAAGACTAGAATGAAAACCCGGTGCTCATTCACTTCCGATCCAAAATTCAGAAATTAGCATTGCCAGCTTGGCGTGTCGACCTAACATGATGTAATATTAATAATAATAAATTTTTATATAGCGCATTATACCAAACGGTCTCAATGTGCTTTACATAAAAAAAATATAAGATGAGAAAACCTTAAGATACAAACAGTAAGACAACAAAAAACCATACTTAAAAAGATACAAGCAGGGTAAAGTTGCAAGGACCAATGAGGGTAACTCATAAAAAGGTGTGTTTTTAATACACTCTTAAAAATATCTAAAGTAGGGGCATTTCTGTGTAGATTGGGAGAGTGTTCCAGAGTTTGGGGGCTGCAGATTAAAAAGAACGTTCACCATAAGTCTTGGTGTCAATTTTTGGCGGCTTTAGGAGAATAGCACTGTTAGATCTGAGTGAGCGTGTTGGTAATTGTAAGGTGAGTAAGTTGGAAATATAATTTGGAGCAAGACCATGGATGACTTTGTATGTGAGGGTGAGAAGCTTGTAGTTTATTCTTTCACATATAGGAAGCCAATGAAGTTGGTGGAGGATGGGATGGGTTTAATGTGAGATTTCTTACTTGTGAGAGTAACTAATTTAGCAGTAGTGTTTTGAATGCGGTGAAGCTTTGTTAAGAAAGAAGTCTAAATAAGATACTGTTGCAACTTGCAATAATCAAGTCTGGATGATACAAATGCATAAATAAGTGTCTCAGTCAACTTTTGATCAAGATATTTACGAATTTGGCTGATTTTTCTGATAGCAAGTGAAGTGGAGCGGCATATATTACTTACATGTGGCAACAGTGTAAGCTTATCATCAAAAATAAGACCCAGGTCTTTAACACAGGAAACAGGAGATATACATGAATTACCAATCATAACAAGAGGAAACTGGAGTAGTGCTTTGATTTCCTCTACACACGATTCAAGTTTTGCAATACTCTGGTCTTTTTCGTTTCTATTCATTGACACATAAACCTGTGATTCATCTGCATAAATCATCCCATGCAGGCCATGAGATGTGATAATGCTTTCCATAGGGGAAGCATAGTATGTAAAAACAGGTGGTCCGATTACTGATCCTTGAGGCACTCCATAGTCGAGATACCGGGGCGAAGAATTTTTTATCTTTAATGGTTACAACCTGGGAGCAGTTTGCAAAATATGATTTCATCCAATTGAGAGTAATTCCATCCAAACCGTACACAGTATGCAGCCTATTAAACAGAATTTGATGGTCAATAGTGTCAAATGCTGCACTAAGGTCGAGGAGGACAAGAAGTGACTCTTGTGGTCATCAGTAGCAAGGAGAAGATCCTTGTAAATGCATAACAGGGCAGTTTCTGTTGAGCGATTCTTGCGGTAGGCAGATTGGGAAAGTTTTGTAGTAAGTTGGCACACAAGTAGTTGCAAAGAAACAGCCTTTTCCATCAATTTTCCAAGAAATTTTAAGTTGGAAATGGGACGATAGCTTTGGAGAATTTCTGTGTCCAGGAACGGTTTTTTGATGGTAGGAGTGATTATAGCAGATTTCAAGGTTGATGAGAAAGTGATAGAACTCAGTGACATGCTTACAATCTTTAACAAAACTGGCAATAGCTCGTCAAGACAATCCTTTAGGATCCAAGTTGGTAAGGGATCAATTGAACATGATTTGTTTGGCATCTGCAGGATCATTTTACGTACATCAGCATCACTCAATTGACAAAATTGATCAAGAAAGTGTGAGCATGTGCTAGTGATATATGGTTTTGGGTCCACAGGCATTGATGGGGGGGGTGTCACATTATCCAGTTGAGAATAAAGCAAAATAATTTTGTTTTCAAAGAAGTCCCCAAAGTCCTTTGCTAACTTTTGTGGGCAGTCATGGCTAGGCAATGGAGAGTTGGACTTAGCAACGCACATGGAATCAACAAGTTTAAACAATTGATGCTGATGGCAGATTGCAATTTGTGTAGAGTGATTGTCACATTTGGCCGAGTCAAGAAGTTCACGGTACTCAGAAGTTTTAGCTTCAAGAAATTGCTGATGTACTTCTAGACAGCTTTCCTTCCATTTTTGTTCAGCAAGTCTTCGCTGTAGCTTAGCTTCATACAATGAGTCAGAAGACCAAGAGGCATGAGGTCGTGAAGTGACTGATCAGGACTTCTCAGGTGCATGCTTATTAATGAAATTCTTTAAGACGTGTTCATATTGTAAGGTTAATTCTTCAGCATTTAAAGAGGGATCCATGTACAGGGACAACAATTAATGTAGATGTCACGCTTGAGATCATTAAGTACAATGTTTTTATAGTCACAGTAGTAAATTGTTCGCTTGGTTGGAGGAGGGAGTTTCAGCCCAATGTGACAAGTTAAGACAGCATGGTCAGATGGAAGTTCAAGGTTGACATTAACATTTGAAAGCAGACGATCATCCTTATGTGTAATAATAAGATCAAGGGTATGTCCCTTGCGATGCATAACAACGTTAATGTGCTGCTGCAGACCAGCAGAATCCAGTAGATTTAAAAAAGCTAAAGCATCATGGTTTTCACAATCATCCACGTGAAAATCAAAATCCCTTGCTATAAGAAGGTGGCCATGACATGTTGTCAGAGTTTCAAAACGTGTGGAGAATTCACACATAAATATGGCAGAATTTAGCTTGTTCTTTTTGTTTGGTGGTGGGTAATAGATAACAACAAGTCTAATGGAAACACCATTTTAACAGATGGTTAGGTCAATGATTTCGAATGATTTGAAAGATTCGTGACAGTTTTGCCTCGCATTAAAGCCTTTAGGTAGTATAATACAAACACCTTGTATACTGACGTTGTGTTATTGCTGTTGTATACTGATCTGCGGCCGCATGAAGGTTATGGTTTTTCCTATGCATGCCAATATAGATCAACCACAAAAAAAAAAAAAAAAAATTGTGGGAACTTTCTACAACTTTACACAGTTTCCCTGAAAACATTCTTCCCTAAAATATTCAAAAAATTTCATCACCAGGTTCACAACAGATGTACAGTTTATCCACAAATTCCTGCCGTTTTAAAACTTACTTCAAAATGGTAGAATTTATCTATTTTCTGTGAGTGTTCTGTTCACGATGTGAACAGCTATTTAGCCATTACTTTAAGACTGCAGAACTAAAATTTGTTGATTATTGATGAGGTCACAATTCAATAGGAATGTTTACTTGTTTGAATCCATTTAAATGCCAGTCTACATTCCGTGCACTAAGACACAAAGATCTTTGGCGTGAAACTTACTTCTTTCTTTGGCGTGCGGTGGCGGGAAAAGTAGATGGCTGGTACTTGGTGTACTGGCATAGCAATGAAATATTTACCTTAACATAAAAAAAAAATTATTGCGGGATTTGCAGCGTTGACAAACAGAACACACAACTAAAATACCATTAAATCTTACAGAATGTACTAGGCCTGTCAAACTAAATAACTTTGAAACAATCACACTTAAAGACACTTAAACTCCTTCTAGATTACCTTAGATGAACGATGCAATGGCAGCCATTATGAAAGAGATGATGTAGGGAGAGCGCAATGCTTAAATATTTTTTTCTTTGCTATATATAGTTTTGTGTATTCCTGTATTATTGACTTTATATACATTATAAATAGAATACTGTCAAAAACTAATGCATAATCAATTATACATTAGTTGTAATGCTAGCCAATCATGTTATTTTTAAAGTAGAAGCAAGTTTTGTCACCGCGGAAAGTATAGAAGCAAAATACTAAACAAGACTCAAACTCATTGTGGTAAACTCGCTGCATGATCTCTTGACTGTCGCGTTAGAAAGTGACCTACCTTTTTTAATATAGGCCTATGTATAAGTACATGTAGGCCTATATAGGTTGCCATAACGCTAGGAACACCTGTAGTGTATTGTGTGATACGACTAATTGCTAGTCTTTCCATGTTCTTATTGTTAGGCTACAGCCAGGAACTTTCTGCATGTTTGGAGTTGCAAGATGATGAATCAAGTTGGCAGAAAATATGACTTTATGAATACCAAAAGCAGACATTTCATTTACTTAAGTTGAAAGTAAAATCCAACGCGGTAAATCACTCAAATTATGAATAACGAACATTTACATAGGACCCAACTAAATTTCAACTTAAAAATTATTCGCTAAACTGGTACCCAGCATAAAAACAAATTCAAACTTGTTTAGGCCCTAGGCCTACATCGTTTTATCAAGGTAAAATCAGCCTCAAATAAGACATGCAAAAACTTTTCAAAATTCTTACTATGAGATTCACATAACATCAACTCCATTTAGATTTCTTCCAGCGATTTAATTCTTGCTATTTTAGTATTTCAAAATCCAACCCTTGGCTGATGATACTTAGTTGAGTGATCATTTTTTCAAAATAGATTTTTCAAAATAGATTTTTTAAAAGTCCCAAGACTTAGTCGTTAAACAGTCGTGATTCCAGAGTCATTTTCATTCTGAAGGTAATTGTTGTGACAAATTATATGATAGGGTATTAAAATTAGGTTTTTATATTTAAAAAAAGAATTATCTTTCAATGACTTGAAATAGCGAACTCTAATTGGTAATATTTTAGCTTTTATTTATAATCTTTTTACAGCTCAAGCTGCAAAAAGTCTTTAAATAACCCTGAAAAATGGGCATAGGTTTCGTTAGACATTGACTGTTCCACTCATTGTTAATTGGTTAACACTTTTACAAGTGATCTTAAGTTTTGCCACTCTTAGCTATTTTTTTTCTAATGATTCCATTTTTTAATCTTGTAGACACTGAAAGTGTTCCTGGATCAAATGTATCAGGTATAATATCATGGCAAATTTAACTGAAAATGTACTTTCAGAGATTATAAACTGAAAAATCATTTAATCGGAGACGGTCGAGAATTAGTGAGATTTTGATTCCAAATTAGCTGCAACATTAACAGGTAAATCATGAAAATCATGATTGCCCTGCTGACTGACTGATGTCGATGATTAACTTTAAAAAATAATTTGTCCTTCATTCCATCTTTACAAAATACTAGAATTTACGTTGGAATTGAACACTTTTTGTGCAGATATGGAGACAAGGAAATGCTTCCCAGACTGCTGGGTGGACGACGAGAGAATGAACTATCTTTTCTCTCCTTTCCGAGGAAGTAGAGATCTAAATCCAAATGACTGGGATACCAAAATGAACTTTTGGACTGACTGTCTTCGAAGGCACTGCAGATTTCATAAGACAGTTATATTCCATAGTTCGCATTTAGCAGAAAGTTTTAAGAGGAAATATGTCACACCCAAGGGTCTTGAGACTGTTCTGAAGGAATTGTCAAGGTTGGGTTTGTCTTGTTGATTGACTTTGGTTTGGTTTTAATTATTATTTGTTGTAGCCTTGGCTACTTTTTTTCTAGTTATTAACGTTACACATCCCTCAGGGCCTCAGTACGTATTTCCGTATGAGGACGGCCAGCCATTCTCGAGGTCGGAGTCATGTACCTGTGTATGAGCTCTGAACGGTTTTGCTAAGTTGGAGGGGAAACTTTATCATTACAGTCGAAGGGATATTTTGTATTAATATTTGTGTTGCCTCAGCCAGTCAGCGAAAACTAATAGTACTAGGCCCAGTACTAGCCTTAATTTATTAACACCCACTTGGCACATTTGACTCTGACTGTCACGGTGCCGTTAAACATCAACAAACCAAACCATAAATGACCAATACTGAAGATATGTACTAAGTTTAATCCTGGTGCATTTGTGAGAACACAAAATTTTAGATTTAATTTTAATGGAAGGAACAGTAGACAGCAGTTCAGTATTATACTGAGCTGCTGTTTATTGTTGCTTCCATTAAATCTAAATTTTATTATTTCCTTTTGGTGCGTCATTATGTGCGTCAATGTTAATGTGATGTACGTCACTTTCGTGACTGGTGAGCGTCAATTACAGTGAAATAATTTTCAACATTATATACAAAAATTACTGTGCTACAAACATTGTTTGTTGCTATCGTATAACAGTGAAGCTATAGTTTCTGTATTGCACTTTATATTCAAAGTAATTACAGGCAAAAAAAAACGGTTTTTGTTTTGGAAACTGATGGGTTTCATGTCTGGGCTCACCCGAAATAAAAATCCATATGGGCACTATCGTTACGTCAATAGGAGAAAACACAATTTTGGGGATTTCGATAAAAAATGCACTTACTGTAGCTCAACTAAAAACTCTCAGACATGTAACTATTATCCGATTTGTCATGATATTTTAGCAAAAAAATATAAAATTCCACACCCCGGAATGGCTGAAAACGAGGTATTTTTGTGGAAAAAATTAAGCCTTAACATTACTCTAGGAAATTTAGTACATATTTCGCGAGGATGACATTTTTGCCTAATTTTTTTAAAGTTTTTTTAAAGTATAATTCATGTTTTGTGCAATTCATTTATTGTTAAACTTCAATGAAAAATCACACTGGGCCTACAATAAACTCTTCATAGGGTTTGAAAAATTTTAGTTAATGATTTTACCTTCATCAGAAGTGTCACAGAATTCTACTGTATTTGAGACCTGATATCAGCTAAAAGCACTCCACCAGGGGCCCTTTACGATTGTTAACATTCAGCAGTTTTCCGCCCGTTACGCCACTGCCTGCATGGAGCTCCAGATTATTTCTAACATTCGGAAACTGCAGAGTGAGAGAGAAACCTAACTTTCAGAAAATTGATTATTTGAAATTTGGAGGATATTTGATCAGTTATTTATTAAACTACAGTACATATCATTTCTATCTTTCAGAAATGGAAAAATTGTCCGTAAAGAAGATTTTGAATCAAGTGCAGGAGAAAGTTGGATGGCCTGGGGAGGGAATTTACTCGTTAGTCGCCCAACAAGATGGATGTTCAATGCTGTTACCAGGGGGAGAAATGTTCTACCACCAGCAATGTATATAGAATTGGATGTACTAAAGGTACAGTGGATCTCTTATGTTGCTTAGGCAAGTGGTGGCACTACTAGGGAGGTGGAGTTTTCCCTCCCCTAGTAGTGCCACCACGGGGATTTTTCCCCTTTCTAAAAAATGCTTTGCTCCCCCACATACAAATTTTGCAAGAGGTTATGTTCTAGTAGTGTGTTTCATTAAAATGTAATGTTTACTCCACTATATGGTATGCACAGCTACCTCTTGTTTAGCTCCATCAAGACTTATCTGTTGTCACCATTGACCCTTATCTGTTGTCACCATTGACCCTTATCTGTTGTCACCATTGACCCTTATCTCTTGTCACCATTGATCACCATTGACCCGTCTTGTCACCAGTGACCCTTTGACCCTGTTGTCACCATTGACCCATATCTTTTGTCACTATTGACCCTTATCTGTTGTCACCATTGACCCGTATCTGTTGTCACCATTGACCCTTATCTGTTGTCACCATTGATCTTTTTGTCACCATTGACCCTTATCTGTTGTCACCATTGACCCTTATCTGTTGTCACCATTGACCCTTATCTGTTGTCACCATTGACCCGTATCTGTTGTCACCATTGACCCTTATCTGTTGTCACCATTGACCCGTATCTCTTCTCACCATTGACCCTTATCTATTGTCACCATTGACCCTTATTTGTTGTCACCATTGACCCTTATCTGTTGTCACCATTGACTCGTATCTGTTGTCACCATTAACCCTTATCTGTTGTCACCATTGACCCTTATCTGTTGTCACCATTGACCCGTATCTTCTCACCATTGTTGTCACCATTGACCCTTATTTGTTGTCATCTATTGTTGTCACCATTGACTCGTATCTGTTGTCACCATTAACCCTTATCTGTTGTCACCATTGACCCTTATTTGTTGTCACCATTGACCCTTATCTGTTGTCACCATTGACCCTTATCTGTTGTCACCATTAACCCGTATCTGTTGTCACCATTAACCCGTATCTGTTGTTACCATTGACCTTTATATGTTGTCACCATTGACCCAGACATCTTAAAGGAGCTCTGGGTCGAAAAGGTAGGGCACATTTTATTGCTAAGTAAAAAAAAAATTGAAATAACACAGCTTAATTTTTGGTACTTTGGTTGTTGAAAAATTTCTTAAGTATTGATAAGTATATTTGTGTCAAAGGTTCTGAGTAACTTCACGCGCAGGAAAAATGTTTTTGAATATTCTTGAGACTCAAGGAGAATATGCCCTCATTTTAGGCCGTCAGTGTCTTTAAAACATAATGTTACATTTTCTGGTTTTTTTTCTTTTTCTAATGAAAGCAGAAATACTGACATTTTGATTTGAAATGTAACAAACAGTAACACCCCTGCAATGAATTAAAATAACCTATAAAGAGAAAAGAGGGAAACTAAAGATGATTGATTTTGGTTAAAGGATCTGGCGGCCCAAAAGTGAAGGCGTATTGTAGTTGAGTCTCATAATAAATGGAATACAGTGCCTTTCTTGCACCCTGCAGTACGGAATATTATAAACATAAGTAAATCCCGTTCCAGGTACTCAGACTTTATTCGTGTTTTCACATTTTTTGGAATTTGTTCTTTTGCGCAAGATGGGTGAAATTGTTTGTAAAACAGACCCATGTGATGTGACTTCACTCACTCACTAACTGTCCTCTTTGGGCCGTGTGTCCCATAAGGCTGCCGTGTACTCTCTCCAATGTATCCTGTATCTGGCAACGTGTCTGGCTTCAATCCTAGAACTCCACCCTAGCTCCTCTCTTTCCTTCACTACCGTTCTTCTCCTTGTGTTCTTAGGCGTCCTACTTTCCTTCTCCCTTCGGACTTTCTTGGCAATGCTGTCATGCAGTGGTTGTCCTCTTTCATTCTTAATACATGCCCAATCCACCTCCATCTTCTCATTTTGACTTCGTTGCTAATTCTTCTTTGCTTGGTAAATTTCAATACTTCAAAAATGAGCGGCCTCACATTTCGGTCTAGTGCTCCTTCAACTTGAAACCATTCTGACCTCACTCCTTCATCAGACCCCTTGCTTGATCTAAAAAGGGGCAGGTTGTTAGACTTGTTGAGGGGCACATTAATGCGTGCGCGAAGCCCTGCGTCTTTTCGGCATGGAGTCGAGGGGCCCCCATAAGGCTCAAATCCCCTGGTGAAGAAGCTCTGGGATTTTAGTTATAATCATACATTTTAGAATGAAGTTATTCTGACTGATTGGGACCAGTCATTAGCCAAACAGGACAATGGCTTACTATGCTATCATTCTGTGTTCTGTTATCGTGTAAGGTATTTCATGAGGCTAATTAAGATTTTTAAGTTTAAAAAAATAAAATGAATCTAAAAAGAAAAAAAATTACATTTTCTTCTTATGGGCAGGGTGGACCTCCAGGAGGCAGGGCAGACCCTCATGGGGCAAAGTGGGCCCACAGAGGGGCAGTACGGGCCCACAGAGGGGCAGAGCGAGCCATCCCTGTGAAACAACAAAGCAAGGGGTCTGCTTCATCTATTACAGCACATTCATTACCTTCATGAAGTAGTTTAACCACTGTGATGATTTTCTGTGGGATACCATAAACTGCCATTATTTCCCATAGGCTCTCCCTGTGTACTGAGTTGAACGCTTTTTTTGGAAGTCAACAAAGGTAATATAGAGGGTTGACTGCCATTTGACGACCTGTTCTAATATGTTGTGAAGTATAAATATTTGTTCGGTGGTGTTCCTTCCTCTTCTAAACAAACAGGGTTCAGTTGCAACTTCTATTGGTTAAAATCTACATATATTGGTAAAAACTAGCACCCTTACTTTTCGGCCGCCATTTTCTTTAAATAATGGGGAGGTTACTTTTACTCATCTGTTTTGCATGTTCCTCTCACCTTTTGGTCATTTAATTTATTTTTAAGTAATTGAACCTTGTGACACTATATAACTTTGCTTTTGATGCGTTGACAAGGCTCATTCATGATTGGTCTTAATCTTGTGTGCTTCACGAAATAAATTGCTTTCACACAATTTGGTTTTCACAGGAATTTGCCGAGACGGCACTTGGCAAACACTACGCAAAAGAGGGCAGTGGCCAAGTACAAGAACTTGATACCTTCTATAAAGAGCTGGCTGATCTTTGCGATGTACAGTCGTGTGACTTGGTCTTGTTGTACTTGCAAAAGATGAAAAAAATCGTGGTGCAATCTTGCATGATGATCACATGGTAAGATTATGATAATAACATGGTGAGATTGAGATGATCAGTGGATTGAGATGATCACATGGTAAGATAATGATGATCACATGGTAAGATTATGATGATCACATGGTAAGATTATGATGATCATATGGCAAGATTATGATGATCACATGGTAAGATTATAATGAGATTTCTCTTAAAATAGTGAGAAAAGCTTTTGCTTACACATTGATTGATGATGGCATGGTTAAAATTAGGAACCATAAGAATTGGCTCATCTCTTCTTCAAAGAAGTTTGACATAGGATTGTACAAAATGTTTGGTTTATTTATTGAGATGGGGTATAAGATACACTTTATAAGAACATGATCAGCTTATGAACATTACACTCTTAAAAGAAAACATTTTTCTTGTTTTATGGAAATACATAAGAACTATCTTGGATCTGCCTTTATGACATCACACTGTAACACTGCAAGCTTTCTTTTCATCCCCGCAAACAATATTTGAAATGCAATTACTCCTAAACGGAAAAAGATATCAACATAATTTGTACACCAAATTGTTTCTTTTATAGTCCTTTATCATATATATATATATATATATATATATATATATATATATATATATATATATATATATATATATATATATATATATATATATATATATATATATATATATATATATATATATATATATATATATATATATATATGTATATATATAATATATATATATATATATATTATATATTATATATATGTATGAAAATGAATTTGTATGGGAATATTCCTTAAATGTTGTTTTGAAATCTCTTTTCTTCTTTGTTGTGCCATAGGTTATCAAATTTGCCACCACCAAGAATGGTTGTGTTGAACCAATTACAGAAACAGAGATTGGTATGTATAGGTAAGTAAACAATATACATAATGTAATATAATATATGATATAATATAGTATAATATACTATAATGTAGTATATTATAGTATGATATAATATAGTATAATATAATATGATATAATATAATATAATATAATATAATATAACAGTATATATAATATACATAACAGGGCAAGGGCAGGGGTAGTTATCTCCCTTGGGGAAAAGTTATGGAAGGATCTAAAATGTTTCAGGGCCTTTATATGTCTGAAAAAGTAAAAGGAGAGAAAAAAGATCATCAGATACAGATTGGGCCGTAATTTATTTATTGTTTATCAAAAATTATGAAATTTGGACTGAATTTCATACCTCGCTCCTCTATTGTAGCTGGAACTCCATTTAAAGTCTGCTCCAATACACCTTGTCCAATCAAATTGCCTCGATCCCTATTCCGCACTCTGATTTCTGCCTCAACATTTCCAACTACCTCAAAATAACTTGGCAAAACTCCTGGAATCTAGAGACTAGTAACAAACTTCACTCCATCAACCCCAGTCGAATTCAACTCCTCCTTACACAGTCAATACCATAGAGAAGACGTTGTCATCACCTGTATTTGTCTTGGTCATTCCTTTCTCACCCACTCTTACCTCTTATCGGTCTCCCCCAAACCTTTCTGCCTCGCACCCAATACTGAACCTTTGATCAATCATATCCTTGTAATCTCTCCTTTATACTCCCAAGTTTAGATCTATCCTACCCCCATCATCTCTAAGGTCTCTTTAAAAAAAAAAATTCCTCCAACATTGTTACCTTCTTCCATAACAGCACCTTATTCCACTTGATCTAATACTCATATCCTTGTTTTACCCTTACCTATCCCCCTCCTCTCTATCCTCTCTACCCCACCATCAATTTTCTTTTTCTTCTTCCCTCTCTTTACTCTAGAACTATACATTTTTAACAGTTTTTAACACCCTCTTGGCACATTTGACTACTGACTGTTGCAGTGCCATTAAACATCAACAAACAAGCATACTCCAATACCATGCCTTTTTCTCAGTGGCATTGATCACTATTTGCAACTTTTGAATAATGGGCAGACAGAGCAATATCCCTTTGTTCTACTTTGCTGAGGGATAAAATTTAAATGGCACAGTACAGGCTGTTTATCACCTTAAAAGGAATATTCCTATGGTTTTCTGTAATATTTTATTTGAAAGAGCATACTTTTAGAGCCAATTTGGTACAAAAATCAGGTTGATATCATATTCCGTTCAGAGATATGGATTTTTAAAGATTTCCCAATTGCTTTTAAAGTTTTTGTACAGTATGATGAATTCGTGTTTGATGATGTCATAGAGGCAATTCCATTGCAAATGTTTATGTATTTCTTTGAATGTTAATTGGTTGTTTCTGTATGATTAGAAACAATTTTCCAAAAGTTGAAGAAGTAAGGTACAGTTGGCAATGTATATAAACACCTAACTTTCATCAATTTATTTTGCTAGTAGGTTTTACTAATAAAAAAGGATGATAGATTTGAATAAAATACATAAGCTTTGTGGGAGAATGTGTTGCTGTGATGTCATACTGAGCCTTTTCCTGTTCGTTTATTGGCTATTTTTGTGAACCTTAAAATTTGAATATCTTTTAGTAGGAATAACATATGAACATGATTTTTGTACTAAATTGTTTTTTAAAATGTTCTCTTTCTTATAAAGGTTTCGAAAAAACATGGGAATATTCCTTTAAAACATGGGAATATTTCTTTAAAACATGGCAATATTCCTTTAAAATCAAGGATATATTCCTTTTAAAAAATAGGAATATTCTTTTAACAACATGAGCATATTCCTTTTAAAACATGGGAATATTCCTTTTAAAATATGGGAATATTCCTTTAAAACATGGGAATATTTCTTTAAAAACATGGGAATATTCCTCTAAATAGCCAAGTAGTGCTTGATATAAAAACTGTTTCACATGAATGCTTCTTTTAGTCCAAATTTGATTCAGAATTGTAGATAAATGAAACTGTTCAGGAATAAAATGTATAACATTACATTTTAAAATAAATTTTTAGATACTTCCAACTATATAACATTTCTTTAAATGAATTTTCCACAGGTTAAAGAAAACAGTAGATTCCCTTACTAAGCAGCTGGAGCAGTTAGCCCTTGAAGTGTTACAGCACCATGAGCAAGCGAGGCAAAATATAAGGAAGGGATTAAAAAACTCGGTGAGGCTAAATTAGTTTATCAGATTAATTTTAAATGCAGAAGACATTTTGTTACATCCACCAACGAAGTTGGACGGAGGTTATGTTTTCGCTTCTGTTTGTTTGTCATCAAGATATCTCAATAACTGATGATTGGACTTTGATTAAATTTGGTGTTTGGTTTCGTTACTGCTTCAGGAAGAAGGATATATTGGACCAGGGGAAGGGCAGAAATGGAGGGGGGTATGTTTTCGAGTGAAATCTGTGAAAGCTTAGTTAAAACTTTTCAATGGAATGTGCTGACCAATGAATTTGTGCTCTGAATAAAAATAATTTTTGAAAATCCATTATCTGGACAAGTGGTTGGGTATTAAACAATATCAAAACAATTGGATTTTGGCATGAAAAGAAAATGATGGAATGTGAATCATGTCTGAAAGGAAATCAAACAATGATTGGTTAGCCTGAATAAAACTGAAAACATTTATATGGCCTTGGAAGAATTCAGTTAAAAGATAGATAACCCTGAAGTGTTAACAATGCAAATAGGCATTACTGATTAAAAGGAGGAAGAGATTTATGTGGGGATAAAACTCAGTGGGTTTAAGATTCCTGATGTAGATGGGGAGGGGGTGAACTTGACAAAATATTAGGCATATTGAAGTTTCAAAGCAGGCAGAGGTATGCACTCTACAGAGTGCTAATATTGTAGTTTTATTCATGTTATGCTTCAAAACTATTTTAATGAAAACAATAAACAATTTATAGCTAACTTTTGTGGGGGTTAAGAAGTGTTTGAAAAATGCCCAAAAAGGCCAACTATTAAGATGTGCAACATTTGAATTTCAAGTAATTTGTGCACCATGTTGACATCCTTTTCAATTGACTAATTGCTGAAGACTCCTACTGCTTTGGCCTTGCAGTGCAGTGACTCAGTGATTATGGAGTCATGCTCGTGTGCAAAAAGTACCAGGTTCGACTCCCATTGCCAGCGCTGCATTGTGTCCTTGAGTAAGATACTCTACTCTACTTGCTTCAGTCCACTCAGCTGTAAAATGAGTACCAGCACTGCTGGGGAGTTCACCTACTATGAACCGAGGGTGTTCAGGGGGTATATGCTCTCATCCACTAATGTCGTGGAAATCAGGGAGGGATAAGGCATTGGCCCTATGGGCCTAATGACTCAAATGGATTTAGCCTAACTTCGCTTTGACTGTTGAAAGTATACTTCTGTACCGTTCTTAGGAACCGTCTATTGTCAAGTAACTGTGCCTCATAAAAGTCAACCCTCGCACCCTGTATCCTAGACCTCGTTTAGAAAGTTGGATTTTATGCTTGAATTCAAGACCTGAGAAAGAGTCATTGCTGGCTCCACCTTTCCTGTCGTCCATTCCTGACCTCACTTTGTGTTGCTTACATCAGCCCTAGGTTATCAAAATGCCTCTCCAACAAGCACCATCCTTTCCAGCTCAAGACTCGTCTTCTATGGTTTGCCTCAGCGACACATCTCCAGCTGTTTTTGGCTGTCCTCTCCTCCTTTTTCCTAGAGGGTCTCATTTTTCTCGACGACGACGAGTGAACACACAATTACAATGACGGGTTGTCACCTGCGTATTCGGTTATGATAGTAACAATGCTATCACGAAACGCTTTATATGACCCGGACGAGAACACAGGTACGACGTACGGACAGACATAACACCGACAACCAAGTCAATGTCCACGGCCTTTGATAACCAGTTGTGTGCACTGGCATGTCTATCCAACCTAGGCTTGAACCCAGGGCCTCGTGGTCAGTAGACAGGTATGATAACCCCTACACCACAGTTAGTAGACAGTCTCATTTTTGTCTTCCCTTTTATATTTGGTGCCTCAATCTGATTAGGATTCAGGTACATTCATGCTACCTCTTTCTTTTACTGGCATATTTGACTCCAACTGTCGCAGTGCCATTAAACATCAACAAACTATTTTCTTTTGTTCTGCACCATCCTTTATTTTATGAATGAAGTTGTCACTCTAAGATTTGTGGACCTAAGATGTATGTTGTTTTGTCTTTTCCACTATAACTTTTCTCTATCTTAGAACTTCTTATTTTTTATTTTTTTTGGAAATTAAATAAGGCTGTGTCTTATCTGGTCTTACAGGCTAAAAATTGTCTACGGAAAAAGAAACTTACTCAACAACGACTAGAGAGGAGAGAAAATACACGGGAGACTTTGCAGCTGCTCTTGGAGAAAATAGACTCTGCAGAATCTGACAAAATGGTATGTATTTTACAAACGTTGGAACAGCTTTGAAATAGTTTTGAAAGCTGCTTGAACTCTTCAACCCATCCCATTTGTCTAGGAATTTTAGCAAACTGATTCATTGGCAATGATTCAAAGTTCCAAACCAACGGCAGGCAAGCTGGAATTGTGTTATGGGTTACTGATTAAGGTATATGGACAGGTGGTATCATTATGGGCTTAATTGGTTTAAAATATAGTAGAAACCATGCAAACCGCAAAAAAGTCCATCAAAATTGGTTCAAAATTGACCATTTACAGCATTTTCAAATAATTAGCATAAATTTAGTAGTAATTTGTGACCTAAATTTAGTAGTAATTTTTGACAACTAGTGTCAACCTACTGTGGTGTAGCAGCTATTATACCTGTCTACAGACCATGAGGTCCTGGGTTCAAACCTGGGTTGGGGTAGACACACCAGTGCACCGCAACTGGTTATTAAAGGCCTTGGACATTGGCCTGGTTGTCGATGCTATGGTGTCCGTACCTTGTACATGTATTCTCGTCAGGGTGGCATTAAGCATTACAGGGATGGCATTTGCTATCGCTGATCTAAACAGGTAGCGACCCAGTCATTGTAATTGTGTGTTCATTCGTCGTCGAACAACTAGAAAATTGCTCATACTGTATTATTATTTTTTTAATTCTTTCCCCAAATATCTTTAATGGGAGAACAGGAAATTAGATATTATTATAAGCTTAACCCAGATTGAGCAATATAACTCAATTTGAGAACCTTTGATGTTAGAAATTTGGGAAAGAAATAAAAAGAATTACATTAAAGAATTTTAGCTGTGTTCCTGTTCATACATCATCACTTTTGTGAATGCTGATTTTTTTTTACAAACTTTGATTTGTCAAAACTTAAAAAATGCCATTGTAACCATTTAAAGACTGATGTGCTCACCTGCTGTATTCACATTATTCTGATAATGTAAGGTGCTCATATAGTGCTTTCCAAGGCACATGTGCCTCCTGAATCCCAGGACTATGCTAAGCAGAGTAAAGCCCTGGTGCACCCAATAATGTCACCAACCAACCAGAAAAGCTGGAAAAAATCTACAGTTCTGATCGTTATAACCGCGGGAAAAATTAGAATTTGAAGGAGTAATTTTTTTTCTTTCCATAATATTTTTTTTTTTTGTACATAAAAAAAAAAAGATTTCTTGAGTAAGCAACAGTATATGTGGTAAATATGTAACCTAAAAACGTCTCCTGTGTAATATTACGATGAAAAGTACATTAATTGTGAAAAGGGGAAGCATTTAAAGATTATTTACTACATCAATATTATTTTTATTCAGAACTTTATTCAGAACTGTGGGAAATTTTAAAATTAATTCCAACTCTGCCAAATGGTAATTGAAGTACTCAAATATAGACTTACAAAAAATTAAATACGTTCCCAGTTGGAAGTGGAAGGAAGATTTTGAATAATGCAGCAATTAAAATATTTCATCAAACTAAAACTTAAACTAGATATCATTTAATGATAATATTCCGGGATAAGACATGAGTAGTTTAGAGCACAGATTACTTGTGAATAAGGTTTTGTGTAACCACTTTGTGAAAAGCAATTTAAATTCTACGCATAAACAATCTTTAAAATTTTTGCTTGAACTTTTAATACCTTTTAAGGTTTGGCTGAAGTGTTGATGATATCTTAAGGCCTAGAAAATATGGGAGGAGGCAACTGAGCTATGGTCAATCTTTAAGTAATTTTTTTATAGCATTAATATCATCAAATTCAACAATTGATATCTTAATGCAGAGCTGGAAAAACTGTACCATTTTGGCGGGAAAAATGGGAATTTGTGGGAAGAATTTAATTTTTAGTAAAAAATTTTTAAATTTTTTTGTATTTATAAAGATTTATTGGGTAAGCAACAGTATATATGGTAAATATGTGCACCAAAATATCCCCTGTGCAATTGTGCAATGATTAGTACATTAAATCATGAAAGAGGGAAGCATATAAAGACGTATTTACCACATAAATATTGTTTCTGTCACGATTTTTCTTTGGAAGATTTTTAACACCTTTTATTCAGAACCGAGGTAAATTTCATAATTAATTCCATCTCTTGTCTTAATGACTGTCTGACACTTCAGCTAGTTTGATAGAAAATAAGTCAAAGAGAAAGTGGATATCTATATGTAGTTAATCATCATCTTGAAAATATTCTGAGTAGCTTTTTACCTTTGATTTCTTTGTATTTAAGATCATGGAAGCATACAGAGCGGTTCTTCTGCACTGAAATCTGCTTTCAATCATGGTGACCTCTCGGCTGAGAAGGTTGACGATGCCATGTCAGAGGTGCAAGAGGTGAGTACCATGTTGTTTTGATGGTCAGGAACGAGCATCTTTTGAGGGATCGTAATTTACATTTTTTGTCATCGTTGCACGGAACAGTACTTTCTCAAATATTACTGTTCTGGATCAAGTTCACTTTTCCAAAAAAAAAATTTTTTGCCAATAACAGAACAAATTCCTTTCTTCAAGATGGGCTTAATCTACAACTAGATAGGTGCAAATATGTGTCCATTATTAGTATTTACATGGTGTACCATCGAGTTGCGTACAGTCATTTGCGTATGTGTATTCATGATTAAAAATTGTGCCAAAAATTGCATGCAAGATAATGGTGTTTGACAACATGCATTTTTGTTTTGAGCAGAAATTCCAAGTTATTTATTATTGATGCCACATGTTTGTAATAAAAACACTATTCCAGTGGAACAGTGATCTTTGAAAATTCACTGTTCCTGCATAAAAAGCAGTTCTCGGAACAGTGGGAAATTTGACCCCTGCTTTTATTAGAAGTGTATGATTAAGGTTGGAATTGTCCTTGTGTTGTGCTTTTATACAATTTATTTTGGTGTTTATGTGTTGCAAGGTCAGGGGTTAGGGAGTCGAAATTCATATTAAAATACTACTGGGTTTGATTCCAGGTCAGAAGTCCGTGTTTTTTTCTTTGAGCAAAAAAACTTTGTTTTACTTGGTGAAGTCTATTGGCTGTAAATGAATATCAATACTGCTAGGGAGTTGACCTGTAGTGATGCAAGTTTGTCCCTCCAGGAAATGTTGTTGATTCTCATCCACTTGTCCTATGGAAACAATGCATAACCTCTGGCTTTATGGGCCCTTTGTGCCTCTGGGAAATAATTCACTCTACGCTGGTATGAATCTGGTAAAATTATCTCCCTCCTTCATCATGCCTCCTCTTCGGTTTTTGTTTCTTCTCAATCACAGCTTTCTGACCTTTTGTTCTTGAAATTCTCCCACTGTTTCGTTTCTTCCCATAAATGATCTGACCTCTCAGGCACTTTGAATGGTAACCATCAAACAAACAAACAAAACCAAATTTAGGGTTTGGAAAAATTTAGGAGAAAGCTTTAACTTTGCTGTCTGATGATCTCAAATTATCATATACTGAAGAATTGTTTTGTAAAACAAAAATCAAATTTTCTTGGCTACAATTTTCAAATGGCAAAAATTAAATACAGGTCAAATTTTTTCAAGCTGAATGATTATTAAATATTCTGACATTGTTTTATAATTTTGCTCTTGCATTACCTATGTTTGTGGTAAAGTTTATATTGTTGTGTTTCTAATGAAGGTCTTGGAAATGTGCAATGAAATTAACGACACCTGGATCAAAGGTCAACAGGACCTGGATGACATCGTGAACTTTGGTGCTGATGTTGACCTGGAGTCCTTGGAAGCAGAGCTGGCATCTCTTGGAGACGATAGTATCTTGCAAGGATATGCCGCAGGTATGCATACAACAGTCAATTAATTAATTGTTGATTAATTAATTAATCAACCTAAACAAAGTTTAAGCTCTTAAACCTTGAATACCCAGGGGTTCAAAACGCGACAAAAACAATTTGAAACTTTTTTTTTCAAAATTAATTTTCACAACTTTCCTTTCGTTTTCTACCACTACAGGTTTAGTTTATATGAATGTTAAGACAATAAACTTTTCAATAAAAAAGTCAATTTAAAGAAATTACCAAATTTGCACATTTTAGGCCAATTTAGGCCATTTTTTTGAGCTTGTATTTTTACTTGTGAATAATGAAAAATGAGGATTGTTTTACATAATTAAGATTGTTTGTGAGATTTCCTTTTTCTCAAAATTTTGGTCTCAAAAAGGCTAAAAAACATCCAATTTGGCACAAATTTTGGCCTAAAAAATTATTGATGGTAGGGGCAGTCAAAATTCGTCTGGAATTGGATATTTTGATGTCATTGACACTTGCTCATGGGTTTTTAAGCAAAAGCTAGGTCTGGAAGTATGGCAAGGAAGCTTTAAAAAAAAAAAAAAAAAAATTGTTAAATTTTGTGCATTTTTTTTAATTCTCTCTTTTTCAATCCATTTCTTTGCAAAATTCTTCAACATAACCCCCATTAAAAAGTTATATTTTCTGAAAGAACTATCTGAGCTTTTTCAAATGATACCACGTGGGCCTATTTAACAAAGAACAATACTTTTTGAAAAAGTGTGTCCACAATCGAGCGTGACATGCTTGCCCTGGGTTTTTAAGGGTTAAGGCTGAGAATAAACAGACACTTCTGGAACATCTAGTTTGCAGGGCTCCCGGTAAATCTTTAAAAACCTTTAAAAACCTTTTTTGACAAATTGAACCTTTATTTCTTTCAAAATAACCTTTAAAACCTTTAAAAACCTTTATTTTTAAATTTAAGTAAGATAAATTATTCGAGTGCCAAGGTTTTAGCTTCATTGGTAAGTATACACATTCTTTTAATAGCATATCTGTTCTCAACACACATTTAAAAAGTAGCAGGACCAAAATAAAATTTCCAACTTCACGTAAGTAATGGACTTTTGGCGCCACTAACTGCCTTTTGCCCCAGAATATGCTCATTGTATGAAAATTTATTCCATGAGTTAACCTTTATAAACCTTTTTATTTAAATCCAAAACCTTTAAAAACCTTTATTTCAACTTTTCCAACCCTTTAAAAAAACCTTGATTTAAAAAAAGAGTCACTGAGAGGCCTGAGTTTGCTTGTCAATAGAATAAACCTTTCAACTTGTGCAGTCATGACATATCGATTATCGCAATATCTCTTTTCCTACGACATGAAATATGCTTCTCGCGACATATCGCGATACCAAACTAATACTCATCTAAGAAAATTTTGCGCAATTAGGCTAGGCTACTTCGTACGTTACAATTCTAATGTTACAATACTACATCTAAAAGTTAAGTTTAGGCCATTAAAAACATGCAAAATACTCATGAAACCTAAAAACAACTATATAAAAATCGTGCTCCGTCACTATACATTGGCACGCGCCGATGTAAGTTGGCAAAAAGAACAACAAATTGGTCCAGAATGTGCCACTCAGGCTCTCATTTCGATGATTCATGGTCACGTTGGCTGAATTACCAAACACGTGCGTGATGAACATAATAGTCACGCAATCATGTCGTCTGCTAGATCTGCAAATCATTTTTTCTTGCGTTCATCATATTATGAAGTAAATTGTAACTCTATGATCATATAATGTTAGTGATATTGACAATTTGTGTCGTTAGTCAGTTATCTTGAAAAGTATCGCGATATATGATACATCGCGATATTTTTCTTCACAATAATCGATACGTAATAAAGCCATGCCGTGACAGCACTACTTTCAACAAATGAAATATATATTTTTGGCTGATCTGAAAAAACTACATTTTCAGGACCTTGTATTTCACGAAAGATGTTTATTTTTGTTTTCATATGCATGGACACCTTCAATTTGCTTTTTTCAATTAATTGTTCTGCTCCTTAAAGTTTCAAACAGTCAGACCCCACCTGATACATAACCAGGTCGGGTCAGATTTTTCCTCTTTATTTTAAAAACTTTAGTTGTTGTGGAAGTTGATGCTGAGTATCATAGTAGCAATGGATGAAGTCCTTATTGTGTGGTTATTTTGATTAAGATAAAGTGGTCTCACTATTTGCTACAGTAAGTTTGTGGTTATTATTTGCTGGAAGAAATTTTTAAGGAGAAGGACAAGTCATGCTTTCTTTTGTTGAAATCTTGAGTAGAAAAATTTGTAAATTTTAAAAGTTATTGTCTGATTACAGTTTGTGGTACGAATCGATTATGAAAAAACACCCTTATATTGAATGTTTTCATCACACAGGTGAATTGTGTTATTAATGTTATGATTTAAGTTACTGTATATCTGTGTTGTACTTTAAAGGGACATGCATAAGTGGAATAAGGAGTGGGACTGCGTGGGTGGTGTAATTGTATACAACTTATCGACCATCAATATCATCAAAAAAACAAAAGTGTCACGTCCCATTTAACAACTTCATTTACCCCCAATGATTTTCCTATAAACGTTTATGGTATCATCTTACTGTTATGAAGTTTTATATACAAACAAAAATAGAACTTTAGTGCCTAATTTTATCAATGTTTTTTGATACTCAGTATATACTGGTGAGTTTCAAAATTGATCAGTAAGTTTTAAAACTGAAATGAACACTGCTAAGAAAGTCTGATTTGTATGATTGCTTGCTGAAGACTAAATTTATTTTTCAAATTCTTACAGAATTTAATAAATTTTCTTGAAACTCAATCTTATTGTTCTTTCTTCTTCTTCTTCTTCTTATTTATCTTCTCAGCTAACAGTGTCAACACTCCAGGATCAGTACTGGACGATCTTCCATCTGTACCAGAAACGGAACCTGGCCATATTCAACCATCACTGGGTTTCCAGCAAGCAGATCCAGTGCTTACAGGTTGACCAAAGCGAATTGATAGAATTAAGGCATCACAGAGACTGCCAAACATTCATCAGGGTTGCATTTTTTGCTTCAAGTATTCTTTATAATCCCTTTCAGAGGAATGAAACAGGGATTGATAAATGACTTGTTCAGCTTTCCGGGAAGACCACAATGATCTAGTGCTTACAAGTCGACCAGAAATGAATTGATAGAAATAAGGCATTAAAGGGACTGCCAAACTATCATGAGGGTTGCATCTTTTGCTACAAGTAAGCTATTCCTTGTAATAGTTTCCAAAGAAATAACAAATCACTCGTTCAGCAGCTTGGGACAATTACAAAGATCCAGGGCTTCCAAGTTAATCAGAAACGAATTGATAGAAATAAGGCACTGCAGGGACTGCCAAACTTTTATAGGGGTTGCATCTTTGCAAAAAGTTTCATCAAAATTGGCCAATTTACAGCATTTCAAATTTTACTTAATTTCATTTTTCTTCGCACTTCATTTTTAGAAAGGGGCTCTTTTTCAGTGGGGACACATTCCTCCTAAAGATGGGACTGACAAAAGTCACCAGTTTCCTACTATGGGTACAGTAATTAAGTGGCACTTTTCATTTTCAAAAGGGGCACTTATATCATTTTTCAGAATTGTGGGGGCACATTTCCCCAATGCCTCCCTCCCCCCCTCCCTTTCCGGTTCCTACACTTATGGATACAATGAATACTCTTTTAATAATTTAGAGATCTTTCTGGTGAATATAAATTATCTACCTTTCCATTGATCTTTAATTTTGCCATATATTTATTTCAACATGTTGAATCTATCAGGGAACAAATTAGTAGGATGTTAAATGGTGCAGTGGTCAAGGAGTCTTGTTCATTTGCATTAAGTACCGGCCTCGATTCCCGCCGCCAGCGCTGCAATGCGTCCTTGAGTAATAGACTTGACTTTACTCGCTCGAGTCCACTCAGCTGTAAAATGAGTACCAGCACTGCTGGGGAATAAACCTGTGATGGACTGGGTTGAGTCATATGCTCTCATCTGCTTACGCCAAGGAAACCGGAAATAAGCACTGGCTCTAATGGATTTAACTTTAACTTTGTGGTCTCCATTGGGAAAGGTTATCGAAGTCATGGAGAAATTTCTTTAAAATAAACGTTTTATCTGTCGCACAGATTTTACTTTTAACTCATCTAGGACCAAAAAGCGTTTGAACTTCTTTTGACCAAAAAATTTGGGGTTACGACTAAATTTTTGTGAAAATGTTATTTTTCTGTCAAATTCTTGAAATTATGCACTAATAATTGTTCTGAGCGTACTCCATAGATAGGCTGTAAGGTTATAGCACTCCCTTTTGTCTTATGCTGTATAGGTCTATATTAATGCTGTCTATAATTCTGCTATGCTTTTTAAGGTCAGTTGCTGCTCCAAAGGGTGGGTTGGAGGTGGAGGGGGTGATGGGTGTTGAAATATAAGGGCAAGACATTAATCAGTGTGAGGTTTATTAAGCTCATGTTATTTTTTGATTTTGGTATATTATTAGAATTGTCAATTTATGCAGAAATTATTAAATTGTTTATATCAAATTGTTTTAGGATTGTTGAAATATTTTTCCAGAAATGAAATTATCAAGGTCCCTTTCATGCCCCCTCCCTCTCTCCACTTTTTGGATGTTGATCAATTTAGTCACGGTCGGACCCTGGATAACGTACAACGTACGACAAACCCGGAAATAGACCCACTAACTATGAAGCTACATAGTCAGGTTATCAGTAACAATCTTCACAAGGAGTCCTGAGCATTTCCTTTTGTTACTGTAACCATCAGCTACGCAGTTCCACAACCGTGTGAGCTACCTTAGTAAGATTTGATGCGTTGAACGTCACGGTTTTGCAAAAATTTTCACCAGCTTCATGGACACCAGCGTTATGCACCCAAGATGCCCCACGATGCATTGGGTGTAAGCGCTTTTTTGGGTTACGAAGCTCAATGGTCGGGTGATAAGAAAACCATCTCCACATCTGAAGTACCCTGTACCCTGGATATAATTTCTCGTTGAACGTACGTTCCGCTTAAACTGTGAAGAGATTGACACAATTTTACGTACAACGTACAGTAACCCCAGGAGTACCACTTGTTTACGGGCCCTTTGAACGGCTCCGCACTGGTCCCTACAACTCCAAGACATAAGTTCACGAGTCCGGGCCACGGATTTACAGGTCCACAGAATGGACCTGTATGGGTCCACGGAAGGACCTCTACGGGTCCATGAAACGGACCCCTACGGGTCCACGGAACATACCCCTACGGGTCCACGGAACATACCCCTACGGGTCCACGGAACGGACCCGTATGGGTCCACGGTACGGACCCGTGCGGGTCCATACAGTTCCATAGCTATACTCCACAGGCCCTTACGTTCCGTTGTGCGGTCCTATACAGCCTCATTTGCTATCGGAGCCTAACCTTACATGGCTCTGGTAAACGGGCCAGTAACGGCCCCCCACAGGACCTACACGGGATGAGGTACAACCTACGATAAACCCCAACTACACAAGTGCGGGGTAATGCGACTGATAGCCAAGTGCTACAGAGTTCCGTGGTTGTCATTCTTACCGGGACACGTACTGAGTACGACAGTGGTCCCCTCCCCCTACGCAGCTACCAGCTTTGTAGCTCCATAGTGAAACAAACAAGAGTTAACGGCTTGTATAGCTTACATAGCATGTAAACTCCACCGTATTCTATACCGCTCCAGTATATTTTTAGCTATTCCAACAGAAACGCGTACTGAGTACGGCTTTACTCCCTCACGTGTGGCCACGTACTCAGTGGTCCCGTGGGGAATAGAAGTATACTGATTTAACGTCTCATAAAACAGATGTAGTACGTTAACGCTATCGTAGATCCAGGCGGTTCTTTTGTTCTGATAGCTATTACGTTAAGGACACGTATGAGTACGGCAGTAGTCCTTCTCGCGTAGCCACTAACTTCGTTGATCCGTGGTAAACAGAGGCAAACTGGGCAGACGGTTAGTAGAACATACTTGGCACGTTGACGCCTTCGTAGATCCATGATGGCTCTATAATACTTAACGGGGACGCGTACTGAGTATGGCGGTAGTCCCCCCACGTAGCCACTAGCTTCTTAGCTCAGTGGTGAAGGGTGTTTAACGGAATTAACGTACTGCTGGCGTAGTACGTTAAACCCCCTGTCAAAATTAAGTCCGCGAAGGATACTTTTTGACATAGGTGGCCGTTTGATAGACTCCCACGATCAGGGTATCTATTAAAAACAACGGCACGTAGTTTATACTATACTTTAATACCTTCATAAAGCAGTTCAACGCAGCTTGCGGCTTCACGCAGTACGTTAACACCTTATCCAATCAATTTCATACAAGTTTCGTTGTTAATAGGAGTAGCTGGCTTACGGCTCCGCGATCTTACAATTCAGAATTGTCTTGCAGTTACAAAGAGTTACACGTTTAGCTGCCCGTTTTGTATACGACTTGTAATAACGGCCTGCCTTTTAATTCGCTAACCAGAGTTTAGGGTACCAGTCAGACCCACAATGTGGTATTGTCTGTACATTTTTAACCACGCAAGTCTTTTTGACCAGCCGGGTTTTACTTATTGGTTTAGATCGGTAAAGTTTAAACAAGCTTTGCTCAGAGCCAGCAGTCTTATCTGCCACGTTGCTCCTTGATCACCGGGGCTTCACAGCTCCGCTGTTGTACAAGTTTTACAGACTTAACGGCCCGCAGAGTATAACGGTTTTAAATTCTCAAAAGACAAGACAGTCTGCATGCACTTTTGTCATTTCAACAACCTCCACCCCAACCCGAACTTTATGCTCAATGGTAATCGCATTCCTAAAGTTGAACAGACAAAGTTCCTGGGTCTAACTCTAGACCCCAAGCTCACCTACAAGCAACACAATACCACCCTGAAACTAAAATGCAACAGCTCCCTCAACATCCTCAGACTCCTCTCCAACACCACTTGGGGAGCGAACCGCTATGCTCTCCTCAAAATTTTCAGGCTCACCATTCGTGCCAAGCTTGACTATGGCAATATTGTCTACTGTGTCGCTAACAAATCATACCTCAACCACATCAGCACCATCCAAAATGAAGCCCTCAGGCTTTGTCTAGGTGCCTACAAGACCTCCCCAATCACCAGCCTTTATTTTGAAGCCAACGAGCTCCCCTTTCTACTTAGATGTAGAAAGCTTAGCCTCTTTTATGCTTTTAGAGTCCTCACCAACACCCAGAACCCTGTTTACAACCTCATTAGGTACCCCAGTTTCCCCACCCTCTTTGATAGGACTAAAACCCTATCCCTTCCTTGAGCTTACGCTTTAAATCAGACCTCTTTCATCTCGGCATCAACCCCGCCACTCTCGGCACCTACTCCTGGCCCACTTTCCTCCTTGGGCCACCCCCCTCCCTTCTGTCCACCTAGATTTCTCCACTCATCACAAAACCCAAACCCACCCTAACCTCTTCATCAATCTCCACAACCAAATCAAAGACCAAGTCTTAAATTACGCTTCCATTTAAACTGGTGGCTCCAAAGAAGGCAACAAGACAGCTGCTGATGCCGTCATCCAAGACATCACCCTCAGTAGCAGACTTCCCGACTACTTATCATCTTTTCAGCCGAGGGTAAGGCCATTCTCCTCGCCCTCAATTTTATTGAGTACTCTCCACTCAGCCACGTTGCCATTTTCTCCGACTCAAAGGCTGTTCTTCTTTACTCAATCTTAAATGGGATAACCTCACATGCCACCTTCTCCTCCGGAAACTCCTTTCTCCCACCCTCTGCAGGAAAAGTGTTCTTTTCTTCTGGATACCCAGCCATGTTGGCATCCCTGGCAATGACAGGGCTGATGCAGCAGCTAAGCTTGCCCTCAACCTCCTCCCTACCCCTTTTCCCAAAACCCTCTCTGACATCAAACCGCTTATCGCTTCCCTTGTTCGTGACCGCTGGCAAACCTCATGGAAGTCCCAAATTGATAACAAACTCCATGTCATCCAGTCCACAATTCCGATCAAATCCACCATAAACAACCTCACTAGTATCGACAACATTCATATTACCCGTCTTAGAATTGGTCACACCCACCTCACTCACTCTCACCTCCTTGTTGCCACCCCCAACCCCTCTGCAACAATTGCCACTGCACCCTCACAATTCATAACGTTCTCCTTGCTTGCCCCCTGTGCAACCTTCCCAGAGTTTCCCTCGCTCCCCACAAGTCAATTGCTGAGTTCTTTCAGAAAAATCCTTCGGATAAAATTATCTCCTTCCTTCATCATGCTTCCCTCTACAACCATATTTAATTCTCCTCTTCCACCCCCACTCTACTTTGTTTTTGTTTCACCCATGCACCTCTTCTCTCGATCACAGCTTTCTGACTTTTTGTTCTTAATTTCTCTCATTCTCCTCCTGTTTCTTTTCTTTCCTAGAATGATCTGACCTCTTAGGCACAATTTGACCTTCGTTGTCGTGGTGCCGTTAAGCCCTCATCAAACAAACAAACTACGTACGTTAAGCCTAAGCTAGAAATAACTTATCAGCCTGAGCCTGAAAGATTTTCTCCCTCAACAACACTTCACCCTGGGAATTTCGCCGCATTCTGCATTTCGCTCACTTCTCTCCCCAGGTCCTCACCACAACGGAACAGGTCCCAGAGTAGGGACAGAGAAAGAAGGAGGCAGCTCTTATGGGAAGAATTATAGTTTATTCCATGAGAGCGACGACGAGTGAGCACACAAATACAATGACGGGGTCGTCACCTGCGTAATCGCTTATGATAGTAACAATGCTATCACGAAACGCTTAATACGACCCGGACGAGAACACAAGTACGACGTACGGACAGACATAACATCGACAAACAAGTCAATGTCCACGGCCTTTGATAACCAGTTGTGGTGCACTGGCGTGTCTACCCAACCCAGGCTTGAACCCAGGACCTCGTGGTCTGTAGATTTTTCCTTCCTTTATAAACCTCTTTATATCCAGACTTCCGTCTTGGATCACACAGGCCGTGGAAGAGAGGCTGTTGATTCCAACGCACCACCGGCCACCAGCGACGGATGCGTACTTTCGGTACCCCAGAATTGTTAAGTCATGGAGAGGACGTCGTTGAAGTCTACCCCTGGCTGGAGGTGGTCTCACTGGAGACCTCAACCATCCTGGCCATGAGAGAGTACTAGCAGTGAGGGTGTTAGCGCTTTCCTCCTCTCACAACGTACGCCTCTGGCGAGAGACTGGCTGAGGCTCATAGCCCACTTCGCTAGTCCGGTGGACGTAGTTTTATGTGCAAACGTCACACGAGGAACCTACGCATTCTCATTATAGAACTCGCCCTTTGAACAGAACTCCATCCTGGTTTTTTGTGCCTGTGGCATTTTAGTAAACGCTTGTGGCGGTTTGCAATTTCCAGATTTCCGTCTCATCGTCATCAAATCGTCTTACAATCCTATATAAGAAGCAGGATAAAAAGAATGTTTATAAATACTCCTTCTTTCCTCAAACACTAAAAGATTGGAATGCTTTACCATCGGGCATTGTACATGCACCAAGTCTAAACTTGTTTAAAGCTAAACTTGCTAAGCTTGTTAATTATTATTTTTTTATTTTTTTGCCCGTACTTTTACAACGCTAGCGTTCATGTCCTCTAGAAGAATTTTTGCCGACTTAACCTATTCAGACCTATTCGGATTATTCCACTTCGCGTTTTAACAAAATTTGCCCTTTAAAGGTGTGAAACACGTAAAATTTGTTTTAATTGTACATATTGTTAGAAAATGCAACCTTTAAACATCGAAATTGACGCTATTATTCGTATTTCGACATAAATTCATTTCGAAGTTAAGAAATCAAGAGCAGCATTCCAACAATGAAATTTCCTACCCGTATAACAACAACACGAGGGGAGTTTTTACTTGAATAACATCATGTGTTATGTCTTTAAAGTTTTGGGCATAAAGAAACTTATAAAAGTGCATGTCTTGTATATTCATAAGTAACCTAATTTCATTGAGTCATATTCAAAGAAGATCGAGTTTATATGTATGCTTATCTCGTAATTGCTATTGCCTACCATTATCTATGAAAAATACTTTTCGCACTGCATGTGTTTGTGTTTGCTTTACGTAAATATGCTCGATGGTGCATAACTCCTGACCTCTAGACACAAAGAGTCCTTACGCGTATATTGCACTGATGAATGGAAATGGCGTTCACCGCAGGATTGTTTATCGAATTGGTGTCAAGGGGAGTAGGTTACGCTAATGGGTCGGCAAGATTTTGAAAGTCACTTAAAATTACGTTGCTGAAAATGGTGCTATTTTTACGATTACTAGCACCAAATGAAATAATGAAACCAGTTTTCAGGGTATAATTGATCCAAGTAAGAACTCCTTGATGTTCAAATATTAGGTTTTATTTAATTACAGCATTTTTGTTGAGTTGTCTCAACTACCTGTGTGGCCGAATAATTGCGTAATACTAATACCTTTTCAACTGGTTGAGAGAATGTCCTTCGAACGGGATGAAATTGACACTGGCAGTTTCATCCCGTCCATGTTTCAAGGAGCGCTTTCTTCAAATGTTCTGCCAGACCTTTGGCTGTCTTTTCCAGGACGCCTCAGTACCTCCGCTTTACACTTTGTTGGTGGCTACCTCTATTTGGTGGTGGTGCGGATGCTCCCACTTGTTGTGAGGAGCGAAGTTTTTACCCATCAGACTTTTACCGTCAGTGCTAACGGATGTGTCTTGATCGTGGTAGGGGGCACATTTTAGGTGAGCAGAGCAGTTGAGATTCGCGACGACTTTCCACCACTGTTGTGGTCTCTCTTTTTCAGACAGAGAGGAACGGACTCCAAGAGTTTCTGGATACTTCCTTTCGTCTCGGCGCAGGACGAACTATGCCAGCCTTAAAGCCACTCACCTCGGGCTACGATACGAGAACATGATCACGGATCAATCGTCTCCCTTCAGTGGAACCCCCACAGAATGGGCGTGCTTCCCATAGGTGACCAGAACGATCAGGACCTTATTCGCTTTCCCGGACGTAGGTCTGTCTGCGCCGTGGACGATCACAAGCTATCGATTCTTTGCATCCTATTTTCTAACCCGCGGGTTTTGGAGTCGACGCATTTACTTTTTAAAGGGACTCAGTATATGAGTTACGTTTTCTGCCTTTCACGCTGGTACCGAAAATGCTAAGCAAGGCGACGTAGGACCGATAGCACCCACTTGGCTAGGCCAACTGCGGTTCCCTCAGCTGCTCAAGACTTTGCAGGCTTCCCGTACGAGCCTCTGGTCAGGGACGACTTTTGTATCTATCTTGGGCTCCAGCAAACTACACCACAGTCCTAGAGCACTTCGTTAGACTGTGTAGCCTTTGTCCGCCGATCCTTGGCGTAGCAAGGCTTTTCTGAGGAGTTGTTCACCCCCTTCCCGATTTGGGGGTCCCTCTCTCAGACTCTGTTCAGTCACGGGCTCTGGAGTAGCTTGCAGCCATCCACCGAGGTTTTCTTGTTGGGTCGACGGTCATTGATTCGCGACCACTGGGAAGATACATGGAGACCTCATCGTACTGTGTAACGAGACTTTTCCTCCGATGGATCGTCCAGAAGAAATCTCTTAGAGTAGTCGGCACTGTTCATGAAACGGCCGGGGTATGCACTCTGGATTGAGGCATGGCCCCTTTCACAGGATTTTTCGTGCCGCTGCTCAGGAAAACGCATACCGCGATTTTCCCTTGTTCTTGCCTTGGCTTACTTTACAAAGTTTGTGTTACTCCGCTAACTTTTGCTTTTATGAAGTTACGCGCTAACGAATCGTTTCCTCGGTCCGGAAATTCTTCAATTTGTTTTAGCTAGCACACGCTTCGTTTCCAATTGTGTTTTAATAGTCGGTTCCGTCTTGTGGACGAGCTCGGTAAGTTTTGTGTTACTATTTTTGACACTACTATGATGTTCATATCGTGTCCAAACGCTCTTCCGATTGGCATGTTTCCGAGTTTCTAACTCGGCTTCATGCGACGTTTGCCTCAGTTACTCTTAACGAATAGTACAATGTTTGGTTTGACTGTCACTAGAAGTGGTTTACTATTTTTAGTACTTCCCACTCAAAGGGCTTTCGTCCTTAAGAGAATCAGAAATCTAGTCCCCAAGTAGGATAAATCTAGTATGAGTTTTGGGTACCAGCCTTTAGAAAATTGAGCTTCGAGAACTCCTTCCGATCCTCAGTTGCAATCTGATTGCATATTTATATCATAAGGTAAGGTATAACTAGAGTAAATTTACTCCGCTAAGCGTAGCGGAGGGAGGCGGGCCGGGATGCATGGAAGGTAAGTATATAACTCTCGTAAATATCTCCGCTACGCTTAGCGGGGTAAACTTCACTGATTCGAGTCACCCCTTACATCCATTATACTGTTATGTCGGGTAATTCACAAGTTCTCAAGCGCATGAGGATCATTACAAACAAACAAAATAAATTAACTTCGGTTTGCAATTTCTCCCCATGTATTTTTAAATCGGAACAAAACATGAAAATGATAACAAATGATACATTTTTTCTTGAATATTAACACAAAATTATATATCTAGTTTACAAGTTAAAATCATGCAAGTTCTTAAAACTTCAGTTTGAAACACATTTTCCATTCAAGATAAGGGTACATGTTCACAAGAGTTTAACTTTTATTTTCATTCTACGAGAAAAGCAAGTTATTAAGGGGTTAATAACAGATATAATCAACATTCAATGAAAATCTTTTTTGTGAGTGTACATACAGTCTTACTTTTGTTTTTGCTACTCGTGGGCAATATTTACTAATGCTGACTAGGTCGACGAAAGTTTGTTGGTTTTAGTTGATCGAAATGGGAGTGGAAACATTTTAAAACAATGCGTAATTCAATACATGAACCTAAACCATCCTGAAGACAACATTGAATATGGAGGTGACAAAATAGAGAATACAAATTTCCAGATTACAATTGTTTACTATTTGACCATTTTCCCATTTTGTTCTCACTTTTCTGCCAGAGAGCATTTTGCCCACAACCCTCCTCGTACCTAAACTTTCGTGACTAAGAAAGCTGGAATAGCGAGTCACTAAATTCCTAATGGGTTGTAATCCCAGATACATTCATTTGCATACAATCTTGGGACAAAAATTATCGATAAAAATGTTTTGACCTTCAAAATCACACCTCCAAAGACCATAGAAGAAAAAGTTCTGAATACTTTCCAAACTATGTTTTTCCATAGCTTAGATGGGATCTCAAATTAATAAGATGCATCAATTTATCAAAGCAAGTATCACCCAACAAAAGGCAGATAATTATTCTGCACTTTTAAGTGTGTTATATCTTTAAACAAATTATGATTGAATATTCATGTGACCTCCTTATGCAAAAATGGGTGAGCCAGTTGTCCATACCAAAATTCTGTTGAGCTTAAAACTGAAGTACAAAAAAAAATGATAAATTACAAGTGATTGGGAGTAGATTTGGGCTCAAATGCCCTTCTTTTTTATATACAATCAGATTTTCGTATAGATTTCTTGTAATTTCTTTTGAAAACTCATGAAAACATTTTTTGCATGCTTTCCTTTCATAAACACCAAATCTAATAAAACTATGAAAACATTGTCTTTCTTATAACTGTAAACAAAATTATGACAGAAATTCTTATCAACTTTAAAGATAGTAACAAAAAAATTCTCGATGCCATTCATTAATCGAGATTGTACAATTTAAATAGTTCTATATAATATAAGTCATAAAAGATATATCATTTCCTCATTTTATTTTGACCCAATGTAGGTCTTCGATGGTATGACTTTAAGCGACACTTAAAAACTTCTAGCTTTGGCAACTGTAGAAATGTAGCAGAGAATAAATTTTGTTGGAAATATCCTACTGTAGTGGTAAATTGCTAAATGAAGTTTAATGAAGTAAGTTTACCTTGCGTTTCTTAGATTATATTTTGTTAATTGTTTTATTCTTGAACTAAAATTTTATTTTTAACACAAAAAGTTTATTTTTCAGAATATTTTTGATTACAATTATTCAAACTCACCTTAAAAAGTCATCAACAAATCTAAAAAATTTCAGTTATTGTAATAACGGAATAAAGTTGTATCTACAAGAAACACATTTTGCCAAAGTTGTACCGCTTTACTAGGATTTACCATTTCCTATATACAACAAGCGACAAGCAAAATTTCAATTGCATTTTGAAATATTACATGAGGAGGGAGGACAGAATTTCAAAATAATTTTGATTGGGGGAAGGAATTTATAATTCATTAAGTCTAAACCTCGCAATACCTTTTGTGTCTTAAGCCCCGACAAAATCTCAAATCTGTTGGGGTCTATATTATTCACAACAGAAACCACAATCCAGCACAAGCAATTACACCAGGAATTTCCACACACTTCACCTCACTTTCCATGATCATAATCTGACATTGATAGTAAACCAAATTTCACTGCAGCTGCGTTGACTTTCACTCAAGACAAGGACAAGAGTATTTCCCTGTGGTCAATGTGTCTGGCTTGAAGTAATAATTTACAAATAGGATGGTATTTAACAATGAAGGTTTGTTTGTTTATTGATAAGTGATTTTAAATGATGTTTTGGTTCAACCTTGTAGGTTTGAGGATTTTGGACTAAAACCACTGCAACAGATGTTAATCATGTTATACTGAATTCTTTTCTATCTAAATCAAATTTATGAGCAGGCACCTCTTTCTGTAGTTTGTTGTTAAGAATTTGCTGCTTCAAGATCGATAAATATTCTGATCAGAATTTTGAAATCAGAACTTACAAAACAGAAAATATGGATTACCATTTCATGATGTATACTTGAATACCTTCATTGAGAGAATATTTCAAATATAATACTTGCACTCTACCCTAAATTATTACAATCAAGCTTAAAGACAATAAGATGTTAGTTAGAATGATTTTCCCTTCACATGAAAATAATTGCAATTGATAGGGATATTTAAAGATGAGGTACATTTTAAATACACAGTTCATGAATGGTAATATACTAAGGATTGCACTTAAGAGTACTCCACTACTTTTGCAGCAAATCTCAAAAATAGTTAATGAACAAATCTCAATTAAACCCGAACATTCTTATCTTTTTGAAGATTTGAACTGAAAGATATGTTCTGTACGAAAACGATAGTTCAACAATGGTACACTGAACATGTTGTCTGGGCTTCTGTATCAATAATGCTAATATGACACCAGGTAGCCCTTACCCAAAATGTCCTAGTGAGAGAGAGTTGAACATCAATGATTGTCGCCTGCGTATTCGGATTTCAAATGCTATGAACTAGTGCGGATAGACATAACATCGACAACCAAGTGACATTACCAGTTGTATCCTCTGTTGAACCCGGGGCCTTGGTCCTTGTTGAACTAGAATGATTTATTGTCCTTGTTAGGAATGGTTCTATTGTTTGTGCGTCGAGTCAAGTAATTTAATTGTATAGTAGTAGATATTATCTTGAATCATTGCATTATTTATTTGACTCTACCCATATAATACGAGTAGGTATTTTTTGAGCTCTTATTAGCTCTAGTTGTCCTTGTTAGAAATTCACTGGAATGCCGTTCCTTGTGTTTAATACTTTGTGCTATATAGTTTTTCAAACCATCTGTTTGTTCTTTTTGTTATGATTTTTTTTTATGACTTTGATCAATTCTTTTATAAAAGACAATTAAATGACAATTACTTTTTTGTTTCGAGAAATGTATATACTTTATATAAATGATGCTGTAATGCTATGTTGTAACAAGACAACACAGAGAACAATAAAGAAGATGGAAACAAACTATCTGGGATTTCTACCGTAGTTTTTTGTGAGGGAGCATTACACATGTATCTCTTTGACCCCCAAAACATTAAACGTTTTGTCATTACAGCTAAGACATACCAGATAACTTATCAGCAATATTTATAAAAGTGCTATACCCCCACTACCTCTTCAACCCAAAAATGTCATTTAAAGGATTAGTTCAGTGGTCAAGCAAGTCCATCTTATATGAAGAGGACTTCGAAAGAGACAAAATGGTGAAGTGTTCAAAAATCTTTTTCCGTTAAGGAGATATTTTAAGCTGTCTTATCTGTGTAGACATGACTGGTGTACTAAGTCTACTGTAAAAAGTAAGCATCATCATCCTCACATTCTTAACAATTGTTAATGTATTTAAAGCAAGTTTATTTAATTTTCTCACTATTTAAATTATTTATCCTCAAACTTTCTTCGGGTGGTATATCATAAATACCCTTCCTATATTCAGTTTTATTATCATTTGACATATCTCATGGTTTTTAGGCCACAAGATTGCAGGACAAAATATGATAGAATACATAAAAGTCTTTTGAAGAAACTGAGGCTGACATCCCAAATAGTCTGATTTCAGACGTTTCTACACAAATTATATCCAATTTTAAACCTAGATATCTCCTTAACAGAATACAATTTTTGAATTCTTTTTCACTATTTTGTTTCTTTTAAAGTCCTCTTTCATATAAGATACACTTGCATAACCCCTGAACTAATCCATTAACAGAATAATATTTGTGAATTCTTTCTTCATTTTGTTTCTTTTGAAGCTCTCTTTCATATAAGATGAAACAAGCTTGACCCCTAAACTTCTCCTTTAAAAATGACCAATAGATGCAAAACATTCCTCAATTCATGATTCATTTTATAGTAGAAATCCATGTAAAGACACTTTCATGGGTGCTACTAAAACGAATGACAACCTGTACAGAGCGAATGACAATACGTTTCAATGCAAAAAACTGAAATTACTAAACCGAATGACAGCGAGGAAAAACGTTTGTATTTTGAAACTCAATTGTGATTCGCTTTTCAAAACAAATAAACTGTCATTTGGCTTCTTCAGACTGTTTGTGTGTAATGTATGTTGTCATTCGTTTTAGTCTTACCCACTCACACCAATGTGATCAAAGCAACATCAGAAATTGGCATAATTTTTTTAAAACTTTTACCAAGTAATTCAAATGTTTGTTTGTTTGATGAGGACTTGATGGCACCACGACAACGAGGGTTAAATTGTGCCTGAGAGATTAGATCATTCTAGAGTAGGAAGGAAACAGAAACAGAGGGAGAATGAGAGAAATACGAGAACTAAAAGTCAGAAAGCTTGGGATCGAGAGAGGAGAAGTGCATGGGTGAAAAAAAGGTAGAGGGGGGAGGGGAGAGGAGGATTAAATATGGTCTGTAGAGGGAAGCATGATGAAGGAAGGAGATAATTTTATCCGGAGCGTTTTTCTGGAAGAACTCGACAATTGAGTTGTGGGGAGCGATGGAAGCTCTGGGAAGGTTGTACAAGGGGCAAGCAAGGAGAACGTAATTTAAAACATTTCAAAATGACCCATTACATGATGAGATAACTCTCTTAGGGAAGAATGGTCCATCAATCATTTATGGGCATAACACAAATTCCTCCATACATATTTATGGTCAGCCAAGGATAATCTGTTCCACTTCACTTTAAAGGAGGTTTGTGGCTTCAGCCCCAGATAAATGACCCATTGTGTACAGTGTAACAATAGCTGGTTGCTAGCAAGTGAAGTGTGAAGAGGCTCTCAGATTGGATGGTGTGGATTACCCCTGTGTTGTGTATGGTGTAACAATAGCTGATTGCTAGCTAGCAATTAAACTGTGAAGAGGCTCTCCGGTTAGATGTGGATTTTCCCTGATTTTGAGAAAACCGAGGGTGTCGGGTTAGAGGGGCCCAAGGGTTAATTTTTTAACGTTTGCTCAACTTTCCAAAAATATTTGCTATTTTCCCCATTTCAATAGGTTAGAGAATTTGCTCATGGAGTATGTGTCCATCCACCCTACAAACATAAACAGCTTCAATAGTATTCTTTATTAGAATGACGAGATTACTTCATCAGGTGATCCATCATCCTAACATTAAGTCATATTACAAAAAAATTGAAAACAAAAAATATCTTTGCTAGACTTAAAACTCAAAAATTTATTACTGTCAATTTATAATACAAAACATAAATATATAAAAATTAGTGTTCTTTTTTATCGCTCAATACATTAAAAACCAAATGTTTTTCAATAGCAATGATTTTTTAACATTTCAGCCAATAAAAAAACATAACATTTTATTGCAACAAACAAAATGGCTTGACTGTTAAAGTGAAGCAAACTTTCTCCAATAAATTTTGCATTTGGGTAATATTATGGACTATTAGAAATTAAAAATACATTTTTATGAGTTCAAAATAAACTTCAGTTTTACAAGATTTCTTCCTAAAATTTTTAAAATTAAACAAAAATTTACAAAAATTACAAATTAGATATATCTTGCCATTTACGTATAAATCTGATATAAACATTCATCTCTGAAATTTACAGACTGCTCAATCAGTAGAGTATCTGCTTTCCAGCTGGATGGTCGTGGGTTCGATCCCCGATAGAGTCATACCAAAAATAGGACCCGTAGCCCGTTTGCTTGGTGCTCAGCATAAGGGATCAGAGCATGGTAATAGTACAGGCTTGTGTGCCTTTGCTGGCGGCCGCCTCAGAAAGTTTATATTTCAAAGATCTCTGAGCATGCATATACTTGCGTGGAAAGCGCTACACAAGAACTGGAGTAGTAGTAGTGGTGGTGGTGGTAGTGGTAGTGGTGGTAGTAGTAGAAGTAGTAGTAGTAGTAGTAGTAGTAGTAGTAGTAGTAGTAGTAGTAGTAGTGGTAGTGGTAGTGGTAGTGGTAGTAGTAGTAGTAGTAGTGGTGGTGGTAGTGGTAGTGGTAGTAGTAGTAGTAGTAGTAGTAGTAGTAGTAGTAGTAGTAGTAGTAGTAGTAGTAGTAGTAGTAGTAGTAGTCTTATTCTTGTTATTGTTATTGTTATGATTATTGTGATTACGATTATGATTATGATTAAAATTATGATTATGATTATTATTATTATTATTATTACCTTAACTTCAGTCCCTCGTTAATTCAATGGATAACAACCTTTTATAAAAATGCAACCACGTGTGTAACAATTAATGGTTATGTTTCTACTTGCTTAAAGTGTCAAGAGGCGTCCGCCAGGGTTGTCCTCTTTGACTGTATTTATCTAAAATATGTACTGAGATTTTAAATGTATTAATCAATTGTAATGACATTATTAATAGTATTTACGTTGGTAATTCTCATTTGAAAATCTCCCAGTATGCCGATGATACGGGTATAATCTCTGATGGTTCAGACACTTCCCTTCACGAAGTTCAGGATGTTCTTTGCAAATTCTCAAATATTTCTGGTCTTAAGGTAATTTTTGAGAAATTCTTCATTTTGTTACTAAGTTTTATGCTATCAAATGTCCAAATCATTTCAATAATTACATCTATCGTATTTGCAACGGCATTTGTACTTACCTGGGTATCTCCTTAATTTGATTAAATTATGTCCGTAAGCTGTCACGAATCAAACATCTCTTACAAATTTGGGCAACCCGTGATCTTACAACTATAGGTAAAATTCAAATCTTAAAATCATTTGCAATTCCCAAATTGTTTACCCTTTAACTGTTCTACCTAGACCTCCAGAAAAGTTTTTTGATGAGTTGAACTCACTTTTCTTTAAGTTCATTTGGAGTAAAACGCCTGATTAAGTCAAGAGAACTGTACTGTATAATAATAAGTGTGATGGTGGTCTTAGAATGATCAATATGTTCATCTTTGCAAAGAGTTTTAAATGTAAATGGGTTCTGATGCATCTTGACAATGTTGATAGACCATGGAAGTCATTCTTTGACTATTTCTTAAAGAGGTATGGTTCTGGGTTTTTTTTCAAATGTAATTTTCCCACAAAAGATTTACTAATTTTAAATATTTTTATTTCCCATGTTTGTCAGGCTTGGTCAGATTATAATTACCATGAACCTGTAAACTATAATCATGCCAACCAATATGTTTTAAACAACTCTTTCATCAAGATTGATTCCCAGGTGATTTTTATGATTAGTCTTTTGAATAAGAATGCCTACCTTCTAAGGAATTTTGTTTTGATAACAACAGGAACACACTTGGTTATGATTCTTTTGTTACTAAATTTAATTTGAAAAATTTTCCCTTTACTTATTATTTTGGCATTATAGATGCAATCCCAAAATCTTGGAAAGATAACTTATTTCCCTTTCAGCCCGTTAATAATAACATAAATCGTTTAATAAGCTTTTCTTCTGCCTGCAAGCCAACACGTCATGATTATATTTAATGCCTTTTTAAGTGGGAGCAGGAGATTGTGAACCATTGGAAAATTGTTTTTAAACCATTTTGTGCCGCGAGAGAGGCAAAACTCCAGTATTTTTAATTTCTTTTCTTACACAGAATCATTGGTGTTAACGCTTATTTACATGAAATTAAATTTGAGTAACTCCCCAGTTTGTACATTTTGTGGAGTTGAGAGTGAAACAGTTGACCCTTTATTCTGGAGGTGCGCATATGTTTGAAATTTTTGGATTAATGCTTGTAATCTATGCCTTAAGATTAACTTTAATATTTGCCCCTCATATGTTTTGTTTTTTTCTCGAATACACCACTATGGTGTACCACCCAGAAGCTCAACTTCTTTTTACTGCATGATAAATACTTTATCTTTTGTTGTAAGATAAATAAAACTAAACCCGATGTCACTGTTTTTTTCACATAAGTTCAATTTCCTTCTATCATTAAAAAGTTAATTACAATGAATAAACCGAGCAACCCATTTAACTTATTTTACGAGACATTTGCATTCCCTCGACCTGAGGGCCTTTTGTTTGTTGTTTTAGGGGAGGGGGGTCTATTCTCTTTTGTCTTAAGTGTTGTAGTTATCACATTAGCCTGTGCATCCCTTGACCCACAGGGTCTTGGGTTGTAGGGTGGTTTTCCCTTCTTTCTTTTTGTCCTTGGTGTTGTTTAGGCACTAACCTACGTTTTAAAATTTTTAGTTATGGTACTTTAGGTGATTTTTATTATTTCTTTGTCCCTATGCTTTTTATTATTTTTTTTTTTTATTTATTTGTTTCTTGCAATAGTTAACATACTTTAATGATAAGTCATCCTTTTCCAGTTTAAGCTATTCTGTGTAGTTAGTGTACTTAACTTACCTGTAACCATGGAGATATGTGACTAGATCTCCATGCTGTAAGAAGTTTTGAACTTTTTATTGTAAAATGCTACTTACCACATGTTGGCTTTTGCTTCATCGCCTCACTGTTTTGTTTTTTCCAGTCTTAGTTTCCCTTAGCATCTTTTTATGAGACTGCACAGCTTAAACAGTGCTTATTTCTGTTTGTTTATCTCTTTAGTAGGCTTAACGGTGTACATTACTTTTCAGTACACTTCAACCGAGCACATGAGCATTATAATCTACGTTTCAAATAGAATTCTTTCTCTTTTGTGTATTACGAGATAGCCAACGTTTTGTACGTAAGCGTAGGTGAATACTTCACTAGGGTATCCGTAAGTTAATTTATGTATATACTAATTGCTATGCTTACTGTAAACCAAATTGCGATTAGATTCAACACTTTTCTTTGTTAATATTTATGCAATAGTAACAATTGCTTTACTTGCGGTTGTTATATATATGCAAGCATCATTTTTGTACATATACATTTATGTTATAATTATTGTAAATCAAATTGCTACTCTGTACATGTTTCACTTTACTAAAAGAAAAGAAAAGACATGGATTTTTATTATTAGTAGTATTATTATTATTATTATTAATATTATTATTATTATTATTAAAATTCTAGTTCATTGATTCACTGATGAGACTGTAACATGTTGACAGCAATATGTCAACAGCGACATGTGTGTGTCAACAGCGAAATTTATATTGTGCCAGAGAGGTCAAATTATGTTGAACTTACCAGCGCAAATTGTGTACTCAAAGTGATCATTGTAACTTAAAGGAGCACAGCGGGCGAATTCTGAAGTTCTAGAATATTCGTTTCTCGTGCACGTTGGCAAAAACCTTTGATGAAATTATGTTTAAATCAATGGTAAGTAAATAAATACTTGGGGCCAGACCCCATGTGGTGCCATTTTTAAATAACTTAATGTTGCATTTTAAAGGATTAGTTCAGTTCAAACAAGTTTATCTTATATGATTTTTAAAAGAAACAGAATGGTTAAGAAACTACTTCAATATCTTATTCTGTTAAGTTGGTAAACAATATTATCTGTGTAGAAATGACTGGTTTCAGAAAGTCTATTAAAAGGTTGTTGCTTGGTTGTCACTTTCATTTACAATTGTTAAGATATTTTAAAACAAAATTAATTTAATTTTTTTATAACTTTTTACTGCTCCGCAGAAGTGATTCAAATTGGAGCAATGTTGGAACAGGGAACCTCTATAAATTTGTTTGTTTGTTTGTTTATTTACTTGTCATCAAGATATCTCAAGAACAAATGATTGAATTTGGATTAAATTTGGTGTGTGGTTTTTTACTGCTCAAGGCAGATGTGATTCAAATGTGAGACACATTGGAACAGGGGAAGGTTGGAAATGGAGAGGTGAGGACATTTTAAGGTGATTTTGTCTGTCATCAAAATATCTCCAGAACTGATAATTGGATTTTGATTAAATTTGGTATATGGTTTTGTAACTGCTTCATGAAGAAGTGATTGAAATTTGGGACTTAATTGGAACAAGGGAAGGGCAGAAATTGAGGGGTGGGGATGTTTTAGGATGAGATCTGTCAAGACCAAATTGAAACTTTCCAATGGAATGTGCTGAACAATGACTTTGTGCTTTGAATGAAGATCCAAACAATCAATTTTCTGGACTCAAAGAGACTTACATCAAATGTTCTCTAGAAATCAATGAAAATGATACAATTGGTTTCTGCCATGAATGAAAAATGATGGAATATGAATCTTGGCTGAATAGAGCTCAAACAATGATGCTTCACTTGAATAAAACTAAAACAATGGTATGGCCTAGAAAGAAATCCAGTTAGAAGATAATCTTCATGTTTTTAGATTGCAAATGATCATTACAGATTAAAAATTACAGATCAAAACCTGGGATGAGTCTTGGTGGGCCTAGGAATGAGTCTTGGTGGGCCTAGGAATGAGTCTTGGTGGGCCTAGGAATGAGTCTTGGTGGGCCTAGGAATGAGTCTTGGTGGGCCTAGGAATGAGTCTTGGTGGGCCTAGGAATGAGTCTTGGTGGGCCTAGGAATGAGTCTTGGTGGGCCTAGGAATGAGTCTTGGTGGGCCTAGGAATGAGTCTTGGTGGGCCTAGGAATGAGTCCTGGTGGGCCTAGGAATGAGTCTTGGTGGGCCTAGGAATGAGTCCTGGTGGGCCTAGGAATGAGTCCTGGTGGGCCTAGGAATGAGTCTTGGTGGGCCTAGGAATGAGTCCTGGTGGGCCTAGGAATGAGTCTTGGTGGGCCTAGGAATGAGTATTGGTGGGCCTAGGAATGAGTCTTGGTGGGCCTAGGAATGAGTCCTGGTGGGCCTAGGAATGAGTCCTGGTGGGCCTAGGAATGAGTATTGGTGGGCCTAGGAATGAGTCCTGGTGGGCCTAGGAATGAGTCTTGGTGGGCCTAGGAATGAGTCCTGGTGGGCCTAGGAATGAGTCTTGGTGGGCCTAGGAATGAGTCCTGGTGGGCCTAGGAATGAGTCTTGGTGGGCCTAGGAATGAGTCTTGGTGGGCCTAGGAATGAGTCCTGGTGGGCCTAGGAATGAGTCTTGGTGGGCCTAGGAATGAGTCCTGGTGGGCCTAGGAATGAGTCCTGGTGGGCCTAGGAATGAGTCTTGGTGGGCCTAGGAATGAGTCCTGGTGGGCCTAGGAATGAGTCTTGGTGGGCCTAGGAATGAGTCTTGATGGGCCTAGGAATATTCTAGTTAAATTACGTTTTCTACTTTCCTGACATATCAAATGTTTTTGAAGCCACACAATCGCATGGGAAAAAATGATAAAAATCATAAAGACTGACGAATTTGAGTATGTGACATCACAACTAGTTTTATTTCAGTCGTTTCTACAAAAAAGATGCAAATCTTTCAAATTAAATATCTTCTTAACGGAATAAGAATTTTGACTGCTTTCTTGACCACTTTGTTTCTTTGAAGTCGTCTTTCACATAAGATGAACTTACCACTGAACTAATACTTGAAGAAACTCCACTAAGAAATGGAATATTTTATTGTCTGAGATCTACTTTGGTCCGTAACACACACAAGAAATAAAAAAGCAGACATGGCAACCTTTACCGACCCACACCTAAGAAATTCTCTAGTTAAATAGCTTATTCATATTTTCGAATTTAATACGTTTAAGAAAATATAATATATTATTACGAATCATATTCTGGTGGTGGATCTTCGCCGGATGAGTCAGGGGTAGAAGTTTCTGAAGGCTCCTGAAAGTCAGTCCTCTTTAGGCGGCTCTTTCGACACTGATACGTGCATCCCCGTGGTAATGCCCTTCCTGACCTCTAACAATTTCTCCCTTTGAATCGGGTCATTCGGTAAATCGCTCCGAGACCTTTCATATCGGGTCCAAGGCGATTGAGCTGAACATTCTCTGCTTGGACGGATTTGTACTTGTCGGCGTCTGCCGACGGAAAATTGACTAAACATTGAAATACATCCCATCGTTTTCCAATTTACCGGTTGTGAAGAAATAATGAAGAGAGTACGACACAAGTAATATTGTAAGGAAAGACAAACACATAGCAAAGGTGCGGAAGGGGAACAACTGACCATCCACACTGTTATATTGGGGGTACTTTATGAACACTGGGATACTAAGAGCAGATTCGCCGCCGCCTAAACGCAAAAATAGACCAACGATATAACCCGCCAGGGAGCCATAAGTATTACATTTACTGAAATAAACTACGCAGAATAACTGTGGGAATAGAATAACATAGACAAAGTCCGAGCACAGGAACCAGAGCTCGTAAACTGACGTAATGGAAAGTCCGAGGATGGTGGCAACGATACCGACGACGATAATGGTTATGCGCATCACCCACAGTAATTCAACCTTTGAGGCCTGTGAAAAAAAAAAAAATTCAAAAAAGTAACTGAATAAATTTCAATTTTACATTTTTTTGAAGAAATAGTTCAGTGGTCGGACAATTCAGTTTGCTAACCATTCTAGGTAACGGGAATCAGATTTACAAAGCCCGCAGTAAGCCCGTAAGCGCAATTTTGTTCACTATTTTGCCGATATTCAGTCTGTGTGCAGAAATTTGTTTGATACAGTAAATTGCATTGACTACATGAGCACGCATCGGTAGCTAGTTATACTGTACCAGTACCGCGTAGGATGATTGTTTTCCTTAGTTACGCAGGTTTTGTTGCTAGGCAAATTCATGCGGTGATTGGTTGAAAAAGCTGTTAATTATCTAACTCAGACAGATTAATTGTTTAAGTAAGGTATTAGAAATTAAGTTCAATTTCATTTCATAGATTCCATATTTTTGTTCAAAATTTCTTCACTTGGTAGATTCTGTGTTAGGGTTCTCTTGACATATCAAATCGGATTAAGTTACAAAATCTCAGAAATTATTTGAAACAAAAATCAGCAAACACTTTTCAGGGGTGGACTACCCTAGAAAAAATCTACGGTTCTGGCAGTTATACCCGCGGGAAATGCTGGAATATGCGGGAAGACTTTTTTTTTTTCATTGACATTTCTTTTATAGACTTCTTCAGTAAACAACAGTATATGTGGCAAATATGTGCTCTAATAACGAAACGTCTCCCATGTAATTGTACAATGAATAGTGCATTTAATTGCAAAAGAGGGAAGCATATAAAGATGTATTTACTAAATTAATAATACATATGTCCAGGGTCAAGCCCCACAACACCTACAGACCCCCCGTCAACCGCCACAAACCGTCTCAATCCTCCTTTATCGTACCTTCTACTCCTCATCATTCAGGCCAAAAAACCCAGCCCAACACTAACAGAAACCCCACTACCAACCAACAAAAACCTAATCTTCCCAACTCAGTGCACCATCCACCCAACACCAACTCCCGCAAGTCATCTCACAACGACAATAAAATAAAAATGTATTCCTCTTTAGCCCTCCCTTTCATAGATCACAACCCTTTCCAAGACATGGAGGTCGGATAGCTCCCACCGGACTTAGGCCCCTCTCAGGGATCTCTCCAGTTTAAACTACTCTTAATGGCAGACATTATACAATAGAATTGTCGCGGTCTCTCCGCCAACTTTAAAAAACTTTAACTTCTGATCTCCACATTTAACCTCAGCATTATCTGCCTTCAAGAAACTTTTTTATCTTCTCCCGACTCCGCCCCCATTCTTGGGTACACGGGATCCAATTTCACCTCCCAGAACGCTAGAAGAGCCATTGGCGGCTCTTCCATTTACGTCAGAAATGACATCTCTTCAAGCCCCATCCCCATCCAATGCAAACTCCAAGCCACATACTGTCTCGTGACCTTGCAAAAAACCATCACTTTCTGTAACCGTTACATCCCCCAACTCCCCTCTCCCCCTCTGACCTCTACGACCTCATTCCCAACTCCTTAAACCCTTCATCCTAACAGGTGACCTCAATGCTCATAATCCCCTATGGGGCTCGTCTTCCTCGACTGTCAGAGGAAAAGACATCAAAAACCTCCTGATTCACCACAACCTCTGCCTCCTCAATGAGGCTCCTCCGCCCATTTACACCCAGGTACTGGCAATTCTACTTGCCTCAACCTCTACATCTGCAGCCCCTCCCTCTTTGTCGATTTCCCAGACTGGAGAGTTCACCCTTTGCTCTATGGGAGCGACCATTTTTCCATAATCATCTCTAACCTTTCCTACTCGACACACCCTTTCCCTAAAAACCGGAGATTCCAGCACGCAGACTAGGGTCTCTATTCCACTCTTTGTAATATCTCCAACACCAATGACATCCTTCTCTCTAACAATCCCGTCTCTCTCTTCACTTCCAAGATCCTGGAAGTCGCCAACTTTTCTATCCCCACTTTACCTTCATTCCACGGAACTTCAAGCCATGGTTCACCCCCGACTGCAAAAAAGCAATCTCGCTCAAGAACAAAGCTCCCCGTCTCTTAAAAAAAAAAACATCCCTTTCCCCCAAACCTGGATAACTTTCGCATTCTCAGAGCCAAGGCTAGGAAGACCATCAAACTTAGCAGAAAGATTTCCTGGGAAACCTACGTTTCATCCTTAAATCTCCAGATCGCCCCTCCAAGGTCTGGAACATGATCTGTAACTTTAAAGGGAAAAGCTCCTCCAACAATGTCCCTCATCTCAACCATAACAACACCAAATTTACTGATCTCAAAGACATCTCCGACTCCCTAGCATCCACTTCCGTCAAAATCTCCTCAAATGAGAGTCTTTCCCACTACTTCCGTAGTGGGCTGAGAAGAACCTTCTCAACTTCCAGTCAAACAATCAGAAAAAGTGCAACCTTCCGTTCACCTACACTGAGCTCTCCTCCGCCCTAAAAAAAATCCGGGTCCTCCTCCCAAGGCCCGGACGGCATTCACTATAATCTCCTCAAAATCCTCCCAGGACTTCTCTGACATCCTCCTCAAGATTTATAATCACCTATTGCCTCCAAAAGTTTTCCCATTACTTGGAGAGAGGCTATCATCACTGCAATTCCCAAGCCTAACAAAGACAGGTCTATTTCCACCAACTACCGGCCCATCGCTCTCACTTCCTGTCTCAGCAAGATTGTGGAACTAAGATCAAATATAGGGAGTACCTTAAGGAGAACTCAATTTTATCCCTCTCTCAAAATGGTTTCAGGAGAAACAGGAACTGCCCTCAAACTTGACAACTATGTATGTGAAACATTTGTCAGAAATCACCATGACATTCTCCATCTGCTTCAATACGGTATCCTCAAGGACCTACACTCCTCCAGCCTCAGAGGCTCCTCCCCACCTTCATCAGAATTTTCTCCATACCCGCCATTTCAGGGTACACATCGGTAACACTTACACCCAAAGGTACACCCAAGGCAGTATCCTCTCCCCCACTCTCTTCATCCTCAAAATCAACAGCATCACCACGCCCTCCCCCCCCCCCTCCCTCTAAACTTCATATACTCCTTCTATGCCAACGATTTGCTATCTTTTTGTCCTTCCCATGCTTTTAAACTCTGGAAAATAACCTTCAACACTGCCTGACAACTTAGCTCATCGGAGCGACTCCAACTGTCCAATGGCTTCAACTTATCAAAAGATAAAACTGTTCTCATCTACTTCAACAACAGCAACTCCTTTTTTCCTCGCCACAGCCCTCATCTCAGGGATTCCATTATCCCTAATAAAGACATTTCTCGTTTCCTCTGAATTACCCTCGATTCTATCTCTTATCTCCCCCACATCAACACCCTCACTGACTGGGGAGCCAATCGTCTCACCCTCTTCACCTTATATTGCTCCCTCCTCAGGTCCAAGCTGGACTACGGCAGTTTCATTTACGCCTCCGCCCACAAACTTTACTAGGGGCACCTCGCGGCTACTGAAAATACTGCCCTAAGGCTCTGCCTTGGCGCACCAGGACCAGCCTCTTTTTCGCTCTTTGTATCCTCATCGATCCGCGGAATCCTTTATTCCATTCCATTCGCTCTCCCTCCTTCACCAACCTCTTCAACCTCAACAAATTCATCCTCCCACCTTTCGGGATCCAGATGCACTCTCACTTCACCAAAGCCAACATCAACATTTTCTCGATTGCCAGGCACACTATCCCTCCTACGCCCACCTGGTTTATCAACCCAACCCCCACCCCAAGTTTTCCTTGGCCTTTCCTTCTACACGAAAGCTCTCCACAACCGAACCTTCTTTCGCTCCAAATACTGCCAACTCAGTAGACATTTCCACGACACCTCTTTCTTTTTTACAGATGGCTCCACACGGGAAGGCTCCTCTGCAGCCGCCGCCTGTCCCGGCCTCACCATCTCCTCAAGGTTGCCCGATGGAGCCTTAAAATACTCTGCTGAAGCAATGTCGGGACCAAAGTCGAGACCAACGTCCCCTTACACAATCGCAATCGCAGCAAGGACATTGTTATCACCCACATCTGCCTCGGCCATACCTTTCTCACCTACTCTTACCTACGATTTTTCGATCAAGCATATCCTCTTAACTTGTCCCTTATACCTGAACTCCAGATCACACCTCTCCCCTTCTATTTCAATTCCCAATCTTTTAAAAGACAATCCTACCTCCAACTTCATCACTTTTCTCCGCAACAGCAATATATTCCACCTAATCTAAACCTCCCCTTTCCTTCCCTTCTCTGCCTTACCTTCATCACCTTCCTTTTATTACCTTAACTTCTTTCCCTTATCTACATTCTCTCCCTCCTTCCCTCTTCCCTACCTCTCTGTCTTAACTCAGACACCTTAGTTTTTAACTAAGGCACATTTGGCACATTTGACTCTGACTGTCGCGGTGCCATTACACGTCAACAAACCAAACCAAACTGTTCGTAGAGAGTTTTTTGACACCTTTATTCAGAACTGTGGGAAATCTTATAATTAATTCCAACTCTGATGGTGAAAAACATAGCAGACCAGGGCACAGCAATGGTCTTAGAAAGTTGTTCAGGTCTCCAGAAATAAAAAGAGGAGTTAAAAAAAAGGAAAGGAAATTGCAGAAAAGGTGTTAAAGACAGAAAGAATCAAACAAGAAAGACAGAAATACAATTTCCTTCCCGACAAAAGACAGAAAGCAAAACAATATTTACAGAAATCTTTAAAAGCCATTAAATTGATATTTCCTAATGGAATTAGGCATTAGGTATTATCATTATTGCGGTATGCTCGCAGAACCTTTTTTCTTGAAGACTTTCTATCGTCCTCAAATTTTGATTTTTTTTTAATTTGCCTGGTTTATACCGCTACTAGTCTGATGTCAGTCATTTCTACACAGATGAGATGGGTCTCTATCCGTTCAACTTTTAAAAAAGAAATTCAATACTAACTTTAAAACCATGAATTACAAAGTGTGAGAAAATAAAGACTGAAGCGTAAAGCTTAAACTTATCACAAAACAACCATAAACACTTGTTTTATGCCCACGAAGTTGGGCTGACAGATCAGGAAAAAACAAATAATAAGGGATAATATGACACATGAAAGATTCGCGCCCTACATCAGTGATATTTTGATTTTCCATATATTGAAAATCGAACATCTCAAGGCCACCAAAAATTCACGCATTACTGCCCCCACATTCCATACATACATACAGTGTACAATTACAAATGTACTGCACGTATAAAGGGAGTTTATTTCGTGAATGATTTAAGAATGACACAGCGTGTACACTATTTTAGAAATATTGAGTGATGGCGCTATGAGTAGCAATGTCGTAGATGTCGGGCACAATATTGGCATGACAGATAAATTGTATTGCAAGCAAGCAACTTATAAATTTATTATCATTTTTGAACTGTGTCCATCAATGATTATTTTCAATATCATTTACAGATAATACTGCAAAAGAAATATTTAGTGTTGTCATAGTAACATGCCAGTACAGGGATGATGTCCTTTGTTGCATGGAAGTTTTACTTACATGCTGAAATTTCAATACCGTGCATTTTTGTTGGAAATTTTAATCTTCTGGTAATAAATCAAAATAATAGTAACAACCCATAATTCAATAACACTCTGGGTGTGTCCCCTGTAATTCTATACTGGGGCCCTACAACATACAACCCTCGCCATGGGCACACATGGTACACACCTACAAATTCTGAAAGCATACCAATTTCTACAAATCTAAGGTGAGACCCTGCTAAATTTATGTCAAAAATATAGGCCCAGTACGGTTTCTGCTTGGAGGGGTCACTTATCACTAGTCAACAAAGATTTAAAGGAAAAAACTTATTGTAATTTTTAAAAAAAGTTGAAGTTTTTAATTTAAACATGATTGAGACCAAATTATCAAAACACATTTCCATCCCAACAAAAAAATAGGAATTTCTGACCAAAAATCAGGCAAAATGGCGGCCACTTTGAAGGATTTTTACAATAAGTAAGGCCTCAAAGTTCACCATATCATAACATTTGTAATTACTTTTGATGTCAATGCACTATATTATACCAATTGTAATCATTTTTTTACGGTAATACAGAGCTAAGACAGTCATTAATAACTGATTAAGAAGTCATACAATTTCTTTCAGTAATTTTTCAAATCAGAGCCAAAATTTTGCAAAATGTTGGGATCTTGTATTCTATCATTATGTCCAACTGTTCAACGTACTTGAGTACTAGATATTTTGCTAGATAAAGAGTGCTAGATAAAAAAACAAAATAATACCTAATTAGCAAAAAAAGTTAGGTTCTCCCACTGACTATAATGATAAGTAACACCTTCAATGGAGAAACCGTTACTAAGCACTGTAAGAACAAGAGCAGAAGAAAAGAACTTTTATCAAAAACTGGTATCTCAATTAGATTCTTGACTTACGCTTTGTCTAAAAACGAGCTTGTACACATTCCTCACAAACATGGAACTGGACGACAAGATGGACGAATCTGCGGATGACATAACAGCAGCCGACACGGCCCCCAGCCCGATGAAGGAGACAGCGGTTGGACAAAGATATTGGATGACCAGGGGCAAGATCAGACGGACATCTCTAGTAGGTTGCGTGGGATCTGCAATAGTAGTTTTATTCCAATCTAGAAGGGTCACAAAAACCAGAAAAAATGTATAAAGGATTATGCCAAAACCAAATTATTGTGAAATTCTTTGATGCCAGAAATCATTTGTTTTTATTTTCTTTTGAGGCCGAAAAACTTTACCGTTTTGATTTCCTTATAAAGCATGACTTTATTGTTATCCACATTCCATTGAAATATTACAACTACGTCTCCTTAATTGTAGGGTTGTGACAACATTGCCTTAAACCAATGTCGACATAGCGTTGATCAAATTTCGTAATAATCTATAATGTTGCAACATTGATTAATATACACTATGACAACACTTTGTGATTAAAGGAGCACTAGATTGAAAAATGAGGGCGTATTTTTAGAGGGTACCCCCAAAATCAAATGCTTATCTAGCTCATTTAGTATTTTCTGGTTAATATGGATAATAAAGTGACGTTTGCCCTCCTGTTGTCTGTGGGCTATGGAGGCATGAAGTATAACAATCTGAAGTGGATTATAAATCTGTGAAATTTGCAAAAACGAGCACGCCCAATTTTCATTCTAGTGCTCCCTTAAACTGCAGTGTAAAAAAATATACTTTTTGTATTATCAAACAACTTTTAGCGTGTACAAACTTTGATCGCCATTTTTCAACAAATTCACATTTTTGTTCCTTTTTGTCTATACAAATTTACTTGAAATTATTATTTTGCAAGAACAAAATTGAAAACGAAATTGTTTCACTAACTGAATATATGCAGCTTGTTTCTCCTTGAGACATCTTGAGGGGAAAACAAATGCAAGCAGAAACATAACTAGCTCCGTCCAACTTCTTAAAGGGAAGTATTGTCCCATAAATACATTCTGAAGTGAACGCCGCCGTGCGGGTAACGTCACTTCCGGTTTTTAATTTTACCTATTGATTGCAATCAATTTTGCGATGTTATCGATCACACACCCGCCGGACCGTACATATGGGCCTACATATGTTTCTAATAACATCTCAGATTTCTCTCAATCGATAAGGAAAGTTGAAAACCAGAAGTGACGCTACCATCACGGCGGCGTTCACCTCTGAATTAATTTACGGGACGATACCTTTCCTTTAACATGGTCGTGCCTGCAGTACTTTCTATATCACACTAAATGAATATCTTAATAGCAGTTGAATGTGCGCATACAATATGAATCTTTCTTTATGAGAAAACTTAAGACCATTATACTATTTATAATCTTTGTTTTACCTCAGTGCTCTGAAAATTCATATACTGTATATTAAGATTAAAAAAATGAACAAATCTGAATAGGCATTGGTTCTCTTTCAACCGTTTAAAAGATAAAGTTTTTGCTTAGTTAGTATTATTTTTTTCAAATTTCTTTCTGATTTAAAGTACTATCTATTATTTATTATTATTTTACAGAATTTATACAGCGCCTTATCCAATATAAAATTGCTCTAAGGTTTTTTGAAGAGCTCGGCTATTGTTTGTTTGTTTGTTTGTTTCTTTGTTCGATTGATGAGGGCATGTTGTTTGTTTGTTTGATGAGGTCTTAACGGCACCACGACAACGAAGGTCAAATTGTGCCTGATTAGTCATTTTAGAGGTAGGAAGGAAAGAAACCAGGGGAGAATGAGAGAAATTTAGCAAAAGCCAGAAAGCTGTGATCGAGAGAGGAGGTGCATGGGTAAAACAAAACAAAGTAGAGAGGGGTCTGATAAATCATTCCAGTTTTTCTGGAAGAACTGGCTTAGTATTTATTGCACGCTCTCCTCTGATAAAAAAGCTGGCTTTCGTCTCCTTGATAAAAAAAAACCTGTATGAAATGTCGTCATCCTTACCTGTGCTAGCGCCCACAGCTCCAATCAAGATTGCCGGTATTGCCAAAATGATGCACCCGGCCGCAGCCGCAAAAGACAACATTTGCGCTCTCACCGGTGTCTTGGACGACAACACTCTCTGGAAATACGCCTGCCAGGGAATACCACCAAATGTCTACGTACAAAGAAAGAATGTGCATATATCTATTACATGAGACAAAATCTAAATATTAAGAAAATATTTGTGATGTCTTTGGTTGATTCAACTGTATTGCGATCACACAAAATTTTGGGGAATTTTTCTTAAAATCCTGTGTATAATTTGTCTGAAAAGATTTAATTTAAGACAAGCTGCAGTGCAAGTACGCCCAGCCCAGCAAAGCTCATAAATCAAATTAACTGGTTATGAGAAAGAGCACCTCCTTAGAAAAAATATGATTCAAATTTAACTCCCCCCCTCCCCACCCACTTCCCACTACCACCCACACCTGCTCACAAAAAAGGAAAAAAACATCTCACTTTATGGAATATTCCAGTGAATCATCATTTTCGTAGATATATTAGAGGACTATGAAAGAAATAATTTGGCGTAAAATTTATGTTGATATCTTTTTCGTTTAGTAGTTATTTCATTTCAAAGAATGTGTGAGGGTTTTAAAAAGTGACCTCACAGTGTACAGTGTGATGTCATAAAGGCAAATCCATGACAATTTGTGTGTATTTCTTTCAAAATTAATTGCCTGTTTCTAAATTACAGGAAGCATATTTTGTTTATTAATTGAGATGGGGTTTAACATACACTTTATAAGAACGTGCTTTTCCCATCTGCTCATGTCTACTAACTGTGGTGTAGCGGTTATCATACCTGTTTACAGACCACGAGGCCCTGGGTTCAAGCCTGTGTTGGGTAGACACGCCAGTGCACCACAACTGGTTATCAAAGGCCGTGGACATTGACTTGGTTGTCGATGTTATGTCTGTCCGTCTGTCCGTACGTTGTACCTGTGTTCTCGTCCGGGTCGTATTGAGCGTTTCGAGATAGCATTGTTACTATTATAACCGAATACGCAGGCGACGACCCCGTCATTGTAATTGTGTGTTCACTCGTCGTCGCCATCTGCTTATGAACCTTACACTCTTAATTAAAAGAAAAACATTTGTTTCTCTTTTATCAGCCTTTATGACATCACATTGTACATTGCGAGGTCACTTTTTAACACACTCAACACACAACATAAAATGCTTCCAGTGATTTAAAAAAAGGCAATTAATTTTCAAAGAAATACACAATTATTTTCTTGGATTTGCCTTTATGACATCACACTGTACACTGTGAGGTCACTTTTTAAAATCCTCTCACATTCTTTGAAATGCAATAACTCCTAAACAGAAAAAAGATATCAACATGATTTTTACACCAAATTGTTTCCTTTATCAGTTAATAGTCCTCTATCATATGTATGAAAATTAAAATTCACGGAAACATTCCTTTAAGAAGGAAAGTCCCATCTCCTCACTTACTTCACCTTTGCATAACCCTGAAGCTAGTATTCATTCCTAATCTCATTCGTTAGGCCAGTAGGCTAGGTCAAATTCATAAATATGGAATAAAACTAAGTTCCCAAAAGTAATTCTTGATTTGACCCACATGACAATAAGAATTCAGTCAAAGTCATTTATTTGCAAACTCAAATGTTTATTTTGTTTATCTCATAAAGTTTCTGGATCCAGAACCAAAGTTTTACGACTTATTTTGCTAAGACTGTAATGCACACACACAGACTGACATAATACTGTAATAACTATAACTTACCCTTTGAGCCTAATAGTTCAAAAAGGCGTCTGCGAACATTCTAAGCTTAAAGCAATATGGATCGGTATGGATTGTATATCCACCAGAAGCAGTGGCGGGGCTATTCCGTCCCCTCCCCGCATAATCATTTTGCCTCCCCCCCCTTAAAAAGTGTGTAAAGTGACATATTTTGTCCGATTTATAGGCTTTTGCCCCCTCCTTGAGACAAAACTGCTCCTCTCTTGACCCAGCATCAAAATCCTGGCACCGCCACTGACTAGAAGGAGCTTTAAACAGCATATAGTCTTTCAATTATATCAAAAGTTATTTCCTGTGGTTTATGAGTTATGGCTAATCAAAGTTTGAACAATGTTTGCAAAAGTTGTGACATGTAAGAGAGAGGACAGCTCAAAATCTTCTAACAGAAATCTTCAAATTTCTGACCTACTAAATTTTCAGTCACTGAAAATCACCAACTGTATTCTCTCTTGCTAGAATTTGAGTGGGGTATAATATAGATTCAAAACCTTATATTCAACTGCTGCCATTCAAATAAACGTTGGGATTTAAATACGATAAGGGCATTTATAGGTTTTCTACTAGCAGTCCGGTAGCATGCCTAGTAACAGATTAATGGAAACATAAATGTTCCTAAAAAAGGGAACATTTTGCTGCATGGAAGCCGCCATTTTGTGATATTTCTCATAATCCTTTGCTATCCTAAAGCCTTATGCAATGTTACAAGGAAAAATATCTTTGTCAGGGGAAACTTAAAACTTCTGAAAACACCTTATTACTGTCATGGCTACAACTTTTCCACTCCCATTTGATATGTTTCCACTCCCATTTGATGTTGTTTTCGAAATATTAGATCAATTAAACAATAGACTTAGGCTTTTAGGCGCGAAACCGCCATTTTAAAAATTCAAATGTTTTTCGACACAATGATTTTTAATCCTTCAAGTACATAAATTAGAAACTATGACATTTTATCACAATATCTAAACGATATGGCTGCATGACTTCAATATTCTCGTGTGTTATAAATGTTCCTATTAATAGGCATGCTTCCAGACTGACTAGCGATTTCACAAAATTTATCACAATAAGATTTTAAAACTTATATTTTTACTTTACACTTCTGTATCCTAACATCTGAACATATTTTGTACAGCGCCTCAAACAGTTCTCTTTTCTGAAAGTCGGTAGTATATAAGCTTTATTAATTATCAAAAGTCAAAATGTTGTAAAATGACATTTTACATATTTAGGAGCATACAACAAATTCTGAAAAAGAAAACTTAAAACCCTATTTCTTCATGCATGCATATTTATAGCAAGGCATCATGCTTTGCCTCTGATTCAACTATAATCTTTTCATTTGAAATTCTTAACATTTAACTGCAGATTTTATGTTTTAGCACATGTCTCTTTGATATACCTATCACCTTGTTTTACTTGGTCTATGCACTTTTTTATGAAACTATTTGCTACTTCATGGTGTATTGCACTATTTACTTTTAAGTAACATAAATATCTGTCCATAGATTGTTTACTTATTCATTCATCAAGGATACACTATAAAGTTCTGCTTTTAATCAGATTACAAAATCATTTTGTTTTTTAATTCTTTTTACCAGGTACTCAATTAGACTGTACCAAAATAACTGGTATCTCTCAGCCTTGCAGCTCGATGGCAGACGGTGAGGTCTGCAGGTCGACTACCTCTCTCGGTGAAATTTGCTGCAAAATGAAATGGCGACCTCATTTTTAAATCAAAAGACACAAACCAAACCAAAGGCTAATTTACAAAGAAGCCGTTAATTTGTTTTACAGTACACGTTAGCTTCAAATACCACTTGTAAATCTTAGCATGTATCGTCTAATCATTAATGTTAAATGTCAACTCACTGATGTCATTGCTATTCGGGGGTTATTTAATGTTCTCTTCACAGCGTGTTCTCTTTAACGTTATATGATTATTTTGCGTTTTGACGCTAGATAATTCAGATTATTTTTGAAGTTTCTTTCGAGATATTTTGGCTTTGGTGGTAAAACATTAGGCAACAGTAGGTTCGAGGAGAATGACTCTCAGTAATCGTAATACCCACTACACTTCACTCTCTTTTTGAAGATTTTAAGGTCTATGGAAAAATAAAAAATATATATATATATATATATATACATGTATATATATAAATCTAAAAGATAAGTTCCATATATATATTATAAACAAAATAAATTAGGAAAAATAATAATGTCTCTAGCCAACATATTAATTTAAAACCAAATATATATATAAAATATATATAATATATACTATCAGTGGTATATACATATATATATATATATACATTTTATATATATTTTTAACTTCATACCATATATAATATATATAAGCATATAGTTTATATATATATATTACATATATATAAAATAATACTATTGGCTATATATATATATATTTTATATACTAATTTGTTTACATATATATACATATATATATATATATATACATATATACATATATATATATATATATATATACATATATATATATATATATATATATATTTATATATATATTTATATATATATATATATATATATATATTTATATATATATATATATATATATATATATATATATATATATATATATATATATATATATATATATATATATATATATATATATATATATATATATATATATATATATATATATATATATATATATATATATATATATATATATATATATATATATATATATATATATTCCTGCTAGAATTGTATTGGGGTCATGACAAAAACCAAAAAGTCAGAATTTGCTGCACCACTTCAAAGACTTATAATAGATACTTAAAAAACAAAGGGTTTACGAAAGAAATTACCAAGGTCGCCCTGTAATACATCACATGATATGCATAAAATATGCAAATTGATGCCTGAGATTTTAAGAAAAGGTGTAAAATGGTCAACGTATAACCAATTTGTATAACATTATGTGCTAGTATGGTAATCTTGAGCTGGAAAAAAATCTACGGTTAAGACGATTATAACTGCAGGAAAATCGGAAACTCGCGGGAAGAAAAAAAATCATAACATTTTTTTTATTTAGATTTCTTGAGTAAACAACAGTATATGTGGTAAATATGTGCTCTAAAAAGATGCCCCATGTAATTGTATGATAAACAGTACATTAAATTGCGAAACTTGAGAGGGAAGCATATAAAGATGTATTCACTACATTAATATTATTTCTGTCACGATTTTTTGTGGGAAGATTTTTAATACCTATATTCAGAACCGTTGGAAAATTTTATTATTAATTCCAACTCCGCAAATTGCAAGGGAGAGATTCAACTTAAAAATGAATCCAACTCATATGGTGGAATGTGGTTGAAATCAAGTATTATTATTTTCCTTCTAATTATGCATTACAATTTATTGGAAAGTAACTTCTTCTGACAATCAGATTTAAGTTCTTAGTCATATTTTCAACCAAAAGCACTTCAAATCACCTACCAAGATTACAATCAGCCACGATTTAAAAATGTGGCAAAAGTTGATGATCAAATAAAAAAGTTTTTAATAAAATAATCATCATGATCTAGAAGGGTATTGCATAGTCGAGATGCCCAAGTATAATTTATAGCTTATCCCTCGAATCTTTTGTTTTTGGTAGACGTAAGTCGTCAGGCAAAACAGAAAGAAGAGCCCAATCATAATTTATAGAAAAGACACACTTTAGGCAATCTCTTTCTTCATTGCTGTATTTAGCACTATAGCTGTCACATGGCATCATTTTTTCTTCAGGGGAGTCCTGCTAATTTCCTGCATGGAGAATTATGTTTGTTTGTTTGCTTATTTGATGAAGGCTTAACGGCACCACGACAGCGAGGGTCAAGTTGTGCCTGAGAGCTTAGATCATTCCAGAGGTAGGATGAAAAGAAAATAGGAGGGGTCTGAGAGAAAATGCAGGGGTAAAAGAGGGTAAAAGTAGGCAAAGGAGGTGGGAGAGCCAGATGAAGGAGGGAGATAATTTTATCGGGGGAGGGGTTCTTAAAATGCAAGGAGAGTGAGGGTGAGGGAAGCTCTGGGGAGTGTACAGAGGGCAGGCAAGGAGGACATGGTGGACTGTGAGGGGCAATGACAATTGTTGCAGAGGTTGGGGAGCTAATGAGGGTGAGAGAGTTGTTGATACGGTCACACAGACTGTGGATGGTGAGTTTGGGCGGAATAGTGGGCTGGATGTTGTGGGGTTTGTTATCAATTCGGGAGCCCCATGAGATTTGCCAGTGATCACGAACAAGGAGGGCGATAAGCGTTTGGATGTCAGAAAGAGTTTTGGGGAAAGGGGTATGGGGAAGGTTGAAGGCAAGCCTAGCGGTTGAATCAGCTCTGTCATTGCTGGGGCTGCCAACATGGTTGGGTATCCAGAAGAAAACAATACTTTTTTGCAAGGGGGACGAATGGAGTTTACGGAGGAGGAGGTGGGATATGGGGAGATTTATGTAAAAGTTTCCAAATAAATGGAGTGAAAGGCTTACCAAAAGAAGTCCATTGTCCATCCACACACCGGTATATTTTGGATCCCACTCGCCCAGCCATCGGTCAGACGTAATGCTAATGGGTGTCACGGCCTCGTGTACCATGGAGAACGGTATGCAAAGCCACTAAAGAGAAAAAAATCAATAACTCTCAATTAAACTACATTTAGCGTGGAAACAACATGTCAAAACTCAAAAGAAAATATACAAGGATAAGTTCAGTGGTCAAGCAAGTTCACCTCATATGAAAAAGGACTTAAAAACACAAATGATGAAGATACTACTTCAAACATTAGAATTCTGTCAAATTTTACTGTGTAGAAAACACTCAGGTGTGGAAAGTCTATGGTATAAAGTTTAGCGCCCTCATATTCACTTTCTTAACAATTTGTAATGTGTTTTAAAAGAAAAAAAACATATGTTTCTACATAAACGAGAACAATGGAATACAATTTAATATTCACGACTTCACTTTGACTGATGAAATAAGTCGTTCATTAAAACCTTATATGCCAATGCGAATGTTAGTTCAGCGGTCAGGCAAGTTCATGTAACATGAATGAGAACTTCAAATTAAACAAAATTGGTGAAGACAGCATTTTAACAATATATTTACGTTCAAAGGTCATTTGTGTAGAAATGACTGAAATCAAAATTGCTTGACCACTGAACTAATTCTTTAATAAGATAAACTGGCCAATCCAAGCAGAATCGAAGGACAGATGATGAATATTCATAAGAACATCAAATGCAGTCTCTTCTTCAAATTATCAAAATAGCACCTTGAGTTTTTGTTGATCAAAGTACGAGTTTTGTTCAATTCATACGGATATATGTTGGTAGAAAGCTTGAAAATATTTCAGTAATCCAGACATAGAAGGTGATACCTTTTAATCTTTTACAGTGACATGTTGCTTGCGGGTCGGGAAGAAAGGGGAGGGTATGTCAAAGATCGAAAATAACTGTGTCCAGAATCAGGTGCACTCCTTCAAAGCAATATACCAGAGGATTAAAATAATGGATATGTGTGAGAAAATGCAGGTTTACAAAAAGATTAACCCTTATTCTACCAGCAGACCAGCACTTTTTGAAAATGTGTCTGGGAGGCGGAGCCAAAAACGGGTTTAAGCTTCAGTGACCCTGTGGGTCACCCACCGGGACCATGCTGCATATATTTTAGAGTTGGCACACTTTTTGCGGGTTCATTAACCCTTACACTACCAGCACTCTTTTGAAAATGCGCCTGGGAGGCGGGGCCAAAGACGGGGCACTCAAACTGTCAAAACGGCAATAATACCGCCGCGTGGTAGAGTAAGGCTTAATAAAAGTGTAACTTTACATTAATTTGAATGGGTTGTTTTTGCTATTAACATGATTTCAGATATATATTAAAGTGCATCAGTTAACATTGCATCTAATTGTCCTTACAAAATACTAAGCAGAATTCAAAACCCCCATCAACTACACACCATCATTCTCGATTATCCAAAATAACTCTGCCCAGAATCAGGTCCAAGCGATTTCCCAGAGGATTGAATGCGGATGGATATGTGTGAGAAAATGCAGGTTTACAAAATGATTTCTAATAGATATTAAATTGCATCAACCAAAGAAGCTCTTTGCATCAACTAACATTGCATCTAATTGTTATTATAAAACACTAAGCAGAATTCATCAACTACACACCATTATTCTCGATTAATGTGTTGTGAAGTGGCCAAATAGGGTCATAATTTCCAGTGGGACATTTGTCCCCCCCCCCTTCCCCTCTTTTCCGAGAAATTGTAAAAAGTCAGTACATTTTGGGGAAATTTTCCTCATCTCACTCTCCCCCGCCCCACTATAATTTGGATAAAAGCCACCCCATGACATTTGGAATAAAATTACGGCCCTAGGTGTGTAGCCGACAATCCACACATCTGACCAAGAGGCATCACCAGTTGACCAGCTACAAATCACACTTCGTGGACATTTTACTTCCACCATTGTGACCTCATTAACTGTTCAACTCAAATTCAGGGATCGATAAAATGGCAGAATTATTTTATTCGAAACTATGGGATCTGCTAAGTACCATAAATATTCTTGTTGATCATAAAGGTCAAAATGACAGAAAGAAACATTTTGTGAGAAATTGTTCTGTCAGGATAATGTTTAAAATTGGAAAATTCCGTTTTATAATCTTCAATGACTGAAATTTGGGAGAGGAAATAATTAAAAGGATTTCATGCAGTAATTTACTGCCCTGCCATGAGCTTTGCATGTACTAGTCATTATTTAACACTGACTTGGCTATTTTCAAAATTCAATGTAGTTAGAAATGCTCTTTTAAAAGAAAAGGTGATTAAACTTAAAGGAAAAGTATCGTCCCATACTTACATTCAGAAGTGAACGCTGCCGTGCTGGTAACGTCACTTCCGGTTTGCAATTTTCCTTATTGATTTGCGAGAAATCTGTGATGTTTTCGATAACAAAATGAAGGCTCATATGTTCGGTACGGCGGATGTGTGATCGATAATATCGCAATCAATAAGGAAAATCAAAAACTGGAAGTAACGTTATCCGCATGGCGGCGTTCACTTCTAAATTTATTGATGGGACGATGCTCTTCCTTTAAATTAATGGAAATAAATACGACTGTGTAAAAATTTATTTTCAAGCTTAATCAATTATATGACTTCTGACCTTTGAGGTACATAACCCAACGATAGATTATACACATCAATGCAGTAGCATAGTCAATATTTAAAAAGTGGAGGGAGAGGGTACCCTAAGTGGTTCTTGTCTTGATGTCAATGTCGAAAAGACAATTTTCTATCAAGTGGGGGGAGGGGGAGTATGGACCCCTCATGGTTATGGACCCCTCATGAGTATAAACCCTATGTTTGCGGTAAGTGATGATATATACATTTTTGTATCCCGTTTATACATTAAACAGACTAGAAAAAGGAGGCAATCTTGTCTCAGGATAATTGCTCGACACGTCGCCAGCCTAGTGACATCACTTCCGCGGCGGTTATTGATTGGATTGATTGCCGGTGATTGTATAAATATTTTGACCAATCAGGAACGTTGGTTTGTAGTGTATTTTTATCTTTACGTTAAAGGACCATGGACATCTAGCACATTTTAGAGATGTGAAAGAGCATGGCATTCTGAGAAGAAAGGCGTTTAAAATTTGTAAAAAGCTTATTTAGTTTTCAAGTTATGACTAAACAAAGTTTCAAATGTGCCAAATGTCTTAATGAATAATGGTGTAAGAGAAAGGATAGTGAGGAGATGGAAGGTTTGTAAGGGAGATAAAGGGGAAAAGCTGAATGTGGGAGAAAAACTCAGGTGAAAAGAAAGGGGTGCGTAAAATAATGCGTAGAAAGGAGGGTGGAGGGGTTATATGTGGTGGAAGAGATTGTTGTTGCGGAGGAAGTTGATAATGTTTGAGGAAGAATCGTTTTTGAATAGGTCCGAGATTGAGGAGAGAACAGATCTGGAGTTCTGGTAGAGGGGACAGGTTAAGAAAATATGCTTGATGGAGAGGTCGATGCCGCAAGTGGGGCAGAGAGGGGCAGGAGAACCAGATAAGAGATGGGAATTAGTAAGGAGGAGTGGCTGAGGCGAATGCGGTGTGATAGTTAATTTTGCCCCCCGTAACCCCCCCCCCCCTCCCATGGACCTTATTTCATAAGGAATGTCTAGTGAGTTTGGTTCCCTCCAGGCTGATTTTACTAGGTAATCTATTGGTGTGTCTGTACGGTTCCTTCAATTAACTTTGTGTACTGAAGTGATAAGCTAAAAAGTGATAAGAAGTGATAAGCTAATACACTTAAAAAAAAAAAAAGGCGCGCTTTACGCAAAACGGCAGTGAGATTTAGTGTGAAGGGAGAAGAAGGGCTTTTCCTTGCAAAAACGGGACAAGTTGTTGTCTCCAAATTTCATAGGATTTCCTAGCGCACCGTTTTTACTATGAGGGGGCCAAAATTTACTGGATGGCTACGGCTTAATTGTCTGGGGGCCCAAATTTACTGGATGGCTACGGCTTAATTGTCTGGGGGCCCAAATTTCCTACTAAATAAGGGCCGGGGGGCCAACATTTACTGGAGGCAACATTTACTTTTACAGCGGGTAACAACGATGTCTTCCCCGCGATGGTGACTATGCAGAGGGGTGCTGGTCCCGGGTTTGATGGTGTGAAGTTTATTACTGGTTTCGTAATTCCAGGAGTTTTGCGAGGTTTTGTTGATGTAGTTGGAGATGGAGAGACGGAGGTCTGAGTGTGGAAAAGGGAAAAGAGAGATCTTATTTGACAGAGTTTTGATGGCGGCTCTGTCGGCTCTCTCGTTGGCAGGGATTTCAACGTGGCTGGAAATCCAGAAAAAGATCATGAATTTGTTGATGATTTGTAGAATGAGAGGGTTGGGCCACAGCATGTTGAGAATGCCAGTGAGGACGGATTTAGAGTCAGAGAAGATGACAAAACGGGGGCGGAAAGAGAGTTCTATGAAGTTTAAGGTCAGGAAGATGGCCTTCGCCTCGGCAGAGTAAATAGAGGTGCCACCGGGTAATCTTGAAAGGGTAAGGCCAGGACAGGCGGCTGCAGAGGAGCCATCCCGTGTGGAGCTGTCGGTGAAGAGGAAGGAGTAGTCATGGAAATGTCCACTGAGTTGACAGTGTTTGAAGTGAAAGAAGGCTGGGTTGTGGAGAGCTTTCATGAAGGAAGAAAGACCAAGGTGATACTTGGATGGGGAGGGGGGGGGGGTAGTCCAAGTGGGTGTAGGTGAGATGGTGTGTCTGGCAATGGAGACAATGTTGATGTTGGCTTTGGAGAAGTGGGAGTGCATTGAATCCTATTCTATCATATTTTGTCCTGCGATTTTGTGGCTTAAAAACCATGGGATATGTAGTAAAACTGAATCTAGGAAGGGTATTTATAATATACCACCTGAAGAAAGTTTGAGGAAAAATAGTTTAAATAGTGAAAAAATTGAATGAATTTTCTATTAAATACATAAAGATTTTGAGGAATCTGAGGTTGTGACACCACAACTAGTCTGATTTCAGTCGTTTCTACCCAACTGATAACAAAGCTTAAACTTGAATATCTCCTTTGTTGAGTTCATCTTGACGGTGGTATATAAATAACTAAGAAAGAAATTTATCTTGGGAGCAGCTTCTGTTTGTGTTGTACTCCTTAAAATTTCAAACAGTCAAACCCGACCTGATAAATGAGCAGGTTGGGTCAGACTTTTCCTCTTTATTTCCTTTAATCTAAAAACCACAAATAATTAGAATCAAACTCCCTTATCAATGGCCCCATTGTATTCGTTCTCCTGGTTGAGGAGTTATTTTAAGTAAGATAAGTGGTCTCATTATTTGCTACAGTAAGTTTGTGGTCATAATTTACAAGAACAAATTTTTAAGGAAAAGGACAAGTCATTTATTATCAATATCCAGTAGGTCAGGGTACACATCAGCACCTTATAAGCACATGTTAAGCTTTAAGGGTGAAAATAGCGGCGATATACAAGAAAGAATACATAAGATGGCGCTATGCCATAACCATGAGTTTACATTAATAGACCGAGTCTAACACTCCCACTTAAACTTATGGTGAGTTCACTGTTCAAGCATAAACATATCTAGCCTCATAAATAATATATACTATGTGTATGCAGCAAATTATGAATACATGAAAATGGGATATAATGTTGTAGACATACTGGCAGAATATCCCTTTGAGTTCTGGATCACTATTAAGATATAACAGTTATAAAAATAAATATAGACATCATGTAATAACGTACGCTCCACGTAATACTGTTCAAAAGAAATATAGGACGGATTTGACATAGGTTATACTATCACCTATAAAACAAATACAAAGTGCAAAGCTCAAATATGGGACCATACTGTAGTTAAAACAAATATCCATTAGAATCACCAGTTGTATGGTACAACATAGCAAAAGAACTTCTATGCACTTAATTAATATAAATACAGTACCATATGTTAATTCAAAAATGAGATTTGTTTCAAGTTGGATAAAAGCCCATAATGTGCCTTAGAAATTTGATCTGATTAAATTTGGCAACAGGCTTGGTCAAGATATCTGCTTGGTTATCATTTGATGGGATATAGGTGATTTGAAAAGCACCTTTTTGAACTTCTGATCTTATGAAATGGTATTTGATGTCAATGTGTTTTGATCTTTGATGTTGTACAGGGTTTTTCGCAAGTGCCAGTGCACCTTGGCTGTCACAAAAGATTTTGCGACACTCAAGCATTTAATGCCCTGTCATGCTAGTTAACAACTGCATTAGGATTATAGCCTCTTGGGTAGCGGTTGCCAAAACCATATACTCGGCTTCACAAGTAGACAATGCAACCGTACGTTACTTTGTGCTTTTCCACGATATCAGTGGACCATCTTCACTGAGTTGAAAACAGTAGCCAGTAATACTACGGCGGTCTTCGGAATTGGCCCAGTCAGCGTCACAAAAACCTATCAAACTCAATGGAGTATCAGATTTCTTTAAAATCAAACCTTGGTCAACAGTGCCTTTCAAATAACGCAATACATGTTTAGCCATTGTAAGATGTACCATGGTAGGGTTTGCCATATGTTGAGCAAGTTTAGTAACAGCAAAACACAAATCAGGTCTAGTTGTTGTCATGACGTAGATTAGGCTTCCAACAATTTCTCTGTAAAGTCTAAGGTCATTCAACATATGTGGACCCTCCCCCTCATCAGCGTGTAGTTTTTTATTCAATTCACAAGGGGTAGATCTAGGTGAGCAATTCTGCATGCCGAATTTCTCTAAGATTTTCTCTATGTAACTTGACTGATTGACCTTAATGACCTCACCACCACAGGTGAAATGCATACCCAGAAACATGGAAATCACACCAAGATCTTTCATTTTGAATCTTCTGGTAAGCGCTTTCTTTACACTCTCAAGTGTTGCAGTGTGATTTGAAGCAATGATAATATCATCAACCCATCTACTAATAATTGTCATGATTTGGTTGGAATGATTGGTATAAACACATGGATCAGCTGGGGATTGAGAGAATCCTTAATCATTCAAATATGAATGTAATAGATTATTCCAATTTCTCCCACTTTGTTTTAGGCCATACAGTGACTTGTTCAATTTGGATACTAACTTTTCGCCATGTTCATCTTTTACTTCAAATCCCACTGGTTGCTCAACATACAACTCACAATCAATTGGGGCATTCAAATATGCCGTTTTAACATCCATTTGATGGATAACTAGACCATACTGTACAGCTAATTGCATCAAGGTACGAATAGAGGAGATGCGTGCCGTGGGGGAAAATGTCTCTTGGTAGTCAATTTCAGGTAATTGGGAATACCCTTTTGATACAAAACGCGCCTTAAATTGCTCTTCATTGTTTGGGCCTTGCTTATTAGCATAAACCCACCGACCCCCTACTACACTTTTACCCTCGGCAGAGGGAGTTAATTCAAATGTTTCGCTTTCCCTCAGGGCCAACATCTCTTCCTCCATGGCTTTCTGCCAATTACTTGAATCAGATGAATTCGCAGCATCTTTGTACGTCTTAGGTACATTAGCAACATTGTAACAATAGTGCATAGTGTAGTTTACACCGTCATCATCACTACCATCAAGGTTATACTCATCAAAATGTTTTGGGTTTTTTTTCTGTTTCTAATGGGGTACCTTCTAGACATTTCCTTTGCAGCATCACACTCAATTTCACCTTGATCAGTTTCAAGATTTTCATCATCCTTAACAGCATCAGGCCTATTTTTATCACCTTGAACACCTTGTTTGTTTTCATTAACAATTTCATTATTGTCATCACACTGAACAGATGGTTTTTCTTACGTCATCATCATTACTTGTGCCACTGTATGAAAATCTTACACACCTAATCTTCCTGTCATTTTGAGTATCAGGGTTGTATCCAAGATAAGCTGGGCTTCCTTTGTCATACCCTACAAAGATTGCCTTTTCACTTCTTGCATCTAATTTCTTTTTGTCTTGTATATAGGCATAACAGGTAGTACCAAACACTTGCATATTGCTTACATTTGGTTTCTTGCCAGTAAATGCTTTAAAAGCTGTTTTCTTGAACTTGGGATTATAACATATGTTACGAACATAAGTGGAAAGCATAACAGCATACGCCAAAACCAGAAAGCTGAGGTTTTAGGCAACTCAGATTGAGGTAACAGAGATCTTGCCATGTCAAATTGTTACAGATAGATCTCCAATTTGGAAGTTCCATAAGCCCTTTCAAAAGCCAGCATACGCCCACAAGGTTTTACCATTTTGGTCATTATGTGATGTGAATATGGAGCAGATTTCTCATGTTTGATACGGTTCTTACCAGGAGCGATTCATAAGCCTCCGATGTGAATTCACCACCATTGTCACTCCTAATACGCTTTACTGTGCCATATGGTGCAACATCTGCCAGAAATTTTTGAGTAGCATGCACCGTGTTACTCTTTTCTTTCAAAAAATGAATTATATAAAGTCCGGAAAAATCATCGATGAAGTTAAGGGCATATCGGTAACCTTCTTTGGTCATTGGTTCTATGGGTCCTGCTAAATCACAATGGACAAGGTCTAATGCATTACCTGCCTTCTTATCCGGCTCCCTACTTCTATATTGCGTCATTTTTCCCTCTACGCAAATGTCACAATCTAATTCTCTTCTCCCGTTGATTTTCATTCCATCTACTACATTTTCAAATTTCAGGACATCTTTCACATTGCAATGGCCAAATGTTTCATGCCACTCTCGTAGCGTTCGTGACTCTTTATGGGAGGATACTAGGCCTACATGGTTTAGAAAGTACAAATGACCCCTCTTTTCGATGTCAAAGCTTACCCCCCTTACAAATAATTCTGCATCTTTTGGGGTGAATTTTACTGACGCCCCTTTCTGTGTTGCAGCTTGCACTGAAAAAATAGTTTGCTTAAAAGTAGGTAATAGAGGGCATTTTCCAGTGAGGCGGATTGTACATTCCCATTGGAATCTACTAAAGACACTTTTGCGGTCCTTCGCCTTGATGCTGAATTATTCATTCTACTGCCATCAGCTAATTCGATGAAATGATCGTCTGGTTTAGAATTATTATCAAAACTTACAAATTTTGACAGATCCTTTACAATATGGGTAGTTGCACCACAATCCACAAGAATGGAACTTTCATTAAAAGTAGCCTTACTTGGTAGGTCAATTCCCACCTTTAAAAAAAAAAGTATCTCTATCTGTGTCATTTGAATTGTCTACACTTTTAACAGAGTCTTTCTTCCTGCACCATCTGGTATCATGGGTATGGTTGCGACACACTTCACACCACCTTCTTCTGACCCTGCAGTCAATCGCTTTGTGGCCGTACTTCTCACACTTGTAACATGTTCCTTGGAACTTCTGACCTCCCTGATCTGTTCTACCAGGAATTGTCCCATCAGACTTGGACTTCACATGCATAACATTATCATTTGTTTCCTCTTGTGCATTGTCTTTCGCAGCCTTTTCCGTCTCCTCAAAACTTCGTAGTGATACTTTAAATTCACTGTAAGTAAGGGCTTTGTCCTTTTGTTTATAAGTGTGATGAAAGGCTTGTATTCACCTGGTAAACCTTTTAGAACCATCGGAATTAGCAAACTATCACGTATCGTTTCACCAGCAGTTTTCAGTGAAGTAGCAGCTGTCTCAGCTCGTATAACATAGTCTGCCACCGATTTATTCACAGCTTTCTTTAAGGATGTAAGTTCAGTATACAATGAGATAATTCTCGGTTTACCCTTTGAAAGATAGCGTTCACGAAGAAATTTCAGCGCCTGCCTGTCATCGTCCTTGGCGTCTCGAATCACAAGGGAAAGGCTTCTATCATCGAGGCATTGCACTAGTTCCGCGAATGCCTCTGCATTCTTCACAGCATCGACATCCTCGGCCGTGGACACAACAATGTCGTATAATTTCTGAATTCTCATGTAACCAAGAAATTTACCTTCCCAAAGTTCATACTTCCGTTCGTCACCGTCGAAAAGTAAACGATACCTGGGTCCATAACCTCACGACGGGAATTGAACCCAGTAACCTTCGCATACAAGCACAACTCCTTAACCACTGCACCCATTATAGCATAGCAGAAAATTCTCCAAATTTTGTTAATCACATATTCAGTAATGCAGAACGCAAACCTTCGCGCCTAGACAGTGATGCAGAATTAAGTAAGTAGAGAGATAAGCCGGAGATGAACCTGTGAAGGATTTGTATAACATAGAGCGTAGCCTTATAAAATATTCTTTCCTTCACAGGTAGCCAGTGTGATTGTTTTAGCAGTGGGGATGAATGGTCATCTTTGTTTGCGCAGAAAAGAAGTTTGGCTGCCTAGTTTTGTAAACGTTGCAATCTAGCAATGCCAGATGCCTTGGCACCCAGAAGCAGGACATGAACAAAACAGGACCCAGAAGCAGGACAACAGACCTCCGTGCTGTAGTGGTCAAGTGCTTTGTCCTCTCACCCGCACGTCCCGGATTCGATTCCCGGTGGATCTGCAACCAGTTAGTTCACAACTGGTTATTAATGGCCGTGGCCGTCTTGATATAATGTCCAGCACTAACCAGCCAAGGTTAGTAGAATAGCTCCTACTATTCTTCGAATAGTCGAGCTAAAAGGTTAAATAAATTTTCTTTAAACTACATAGACAACTTTAAGAAACTGAGGATGATGACGCCAACCTTACATAGTAGACTTACTACACCAGTCACTTTTTGCACATATAAGACAGAACTTAAAACTTCAATAACTTTTAGCTGAATAAGATATTGAAGTAGTTTTTCTACAATTTTTTTTTTTTTAAAGTTCTCTTTCATATAAGACGCTTGACAATTGAACTAACCCTTTAATACAATTCACACCGACTTTTGATAAACGTGGGGATGTGATATCACTGATATCAAACAATTTTATGAAAATCTGAAAAATTATAATTGTTCCTTGTATTATCTTCTGACATATAAAATAAGCATGTTTGACAACCAGTGGCGGAGGATTGGGTATTTTCTACAAAACAATGTCCTTCAGATTCTTATTTCAAGACATTTTATATTATTTTTCAAAGTTGGAATTTTTCCAAGAATTTTCATTTTCATATATATGATAGAAATCTATGAAAAAAACAATTTGGTTTAAAAATTTGTTTTGAAATCATTGCATTTCAAAGATTGTGCGAGTATGTTGAAAAGTGACTTCACAGTGTAAAATTAATTCCGATCCCTGCCAAGATGGCCGCTTTCTCCGTGAACCGTGCTGCAATTCAGCTCTGATTAAACTTTTTTTTTCTTTCTCGTTTTTTTTTTACAATTGATTTGACTCATCAGATAATATTTACATGTGTATTTAGTGAGCACAACAACTGAAGCTGTTTTAATGGTGTATTTTTGGGTCGGTTCTCAGGGATGCACCGTATACTATTCAGGCCATCTCTTTACACAAGTCTGACCAACTTATTTTTATATTTATAGTTATGAATGTTAACAAAGATTATATCTGTTCATTCCTGTTTATTTTCATGTTGTATTATTTTGTTTTTCTTTTCTAACAGGTCTTAAGTCTAATCAAGAAAGATATCAAAAAGATACATGTATTGTAATCAGATAGAACTACAATGTAGGCAGAAACACAATTTCAGCACTACTTTTTACTCTTAATGTATGTGTTTTCATAATTTTATTTTAATCACTCATCATCAACAGTATAAACTGCATGTATCTAATGAAATAAAATAGAAAGTTAGAAAGATATGCACGTACATATTATATAACAGCTGAAAATGAAATAAAAAATAATCCCTTTCTATTTAGTTATAAAAAGTACACCTATTCTATTCCAGATGCATGATTGTCTTTGCAGAAGTTAGCAAAGCAGTTCCTGTGAATACAATCTGGTTTTGTATAACAATAAAAATTACAGAATAATTAACAATGGTGTTTAAGTAAAAAAATGAGTTTTGTACAAAATAATTAACAATGGTGTTTAAGTAAATCAAAATTATTCAAAGTTCCGGCCGGAACTTTTAAAAAATTCCGGCAGTTCCGGTCCCAGCCGGAACTAAAAAAATTGGTTCCGGTGCATCCTTAGTCGGTTCTACAGTTTGGTTCTACAGTTTGTAAGACAGGATTTTGATCGAGAGAGATTGAAGCCTAATGTTATTGTTACACTGTTAATTGTACATTCACGGTGCATATCACAAACTTTTCAGCAAAATCAAAGCAAGAAATATCCCCATTCATCAGTTCATGAGTGTCAATTTCTGATTCTTGCATGTACAAGGATTATTCTAATCCTGTTTTAAATTGGTTGAAGTCATTGATTAGAATTTTGTAAGCCGTGTTTGTGTTTAAACTTAAATGGCAAGGCTGAAAAAAAATCGGTTAAATCGCAAGTAGCTTTCGTAAACGTTTATTTCATGTGCGATCGCTTAGCGATTAATCGCTAAACTTTCACAAGAATAAAGGTCATTGCTTCAAAATGTGGACCTTTAAGCAACATTTCTGGACCTTATAGCAACATTTTTATTTCGGGTAGGAAAAGGGGGAGAGGGGGTGGGGCTTCGAAGACCAGGCCAAAAATTTGAATCTCCTGAACGGAAGTCTTTCCACATCCCTGCTAGCTTTTTGTCTTACGTACCAAACAAAAATGACATGTCTGAAAACTTACCAAGCCCACAAATATACATATCAGTTGAACTACGTCGGTATAAACAACAGAGTAAAGTCCTCCAAAAAATGTGTAGGCCACGGCAATGCAGGCAGATATGATGACAGACAGTGAAACGTTGATGTCTAGAATAACACTTATAGTTGCACCTATAGGAGAGATGGAAAAACGGTTTCGTGAGATGGAAGGGCGATTAAGGTTGGCGCTTGGGAATTTTAAGATTCAAGATAATTTGTAATAAAATCAGTACAGTAGTAAGCTTACTTTCAAATCAGTACCTGATGTACCTTAAAGTTATTACATAGTGGGTTACTCGAACTAATGCTTTATGGTTACCTTGTATCATTAGATGTTGGGTACCATGATGGGGTATCTTATACTATTACCTGATGGGTACTTAAATCATTAGGCCTACCTGATGGGTACCTTAAGTCATTAACTGATGTGTACCTTATATCAAATAAATTCCAAAAACATTACCAAACTGTTACCTTAATGGTACTTCAAATCTTGACCAGACAATTGCCTAAAAACATTTTGTATATGATGGGTGACCTATGGGAAAGCAAAATCATTTTCCATTTGGTATCTAAATAATTACTGACAGGAATTCGGTGGTGTTGCAAGAAGGGAGGGGAGGGGACAACATCACTGATTACAAGTGCACAAATTAATATTACTACACCAGTACATAAAATCTAATTTGAGACAATGAATTAATTATTCATCTATTAATTAACCAAAGTCAAATATTCACCTAACGCTGAAAGAATGGCCGCTGACCAAAGCAGCTCCCCATTAGAGCTGGTAGAAATAGAAGCCCTCCCATTCTTGAGCCGTACTTCACTTGGAACGGGTCAAGCATAGTTACATACCCCTGCTCTCTCATCACTTTGGCAAATAAAATTCCATCTGTCGGGAAGAAAAGATCAATACATACAATACTTATTTCAGAATTAGATTGATCGATTAGATTGATTGATAAAACTTATCAATGGCAATTTAGAGTGTCAGTGAGTTTAATCTAGAAATGGTGTGATATCAGAGAAGACAAAATAAGAGGGATAAAGGCAGGTTGGAGGAAAAGCAGTAGGTATTGGTGAAGAAGTAAACAGTCGTAAAGACCGTACAATATTCAAAATTAAAACCAAACTTATTCTTTTCTCAAAAAAGAGTGAATAAATGAAGTGCATAAATGAGGAAATTAAAAAAATTTGTGACCATTAAAGACAGAAATTTGTAAGCAATAAGGAATTCATTCTCATTTTATGATATTGACAATTTCAGATAATTGACAACAACAACATTGACATCAACACATTGACATTGACAACAACAAGATTGACATTGACAACAACAAGATTGACATTGACAACAACAAGATTGACATTGACAACAACATTGACAACAACAATGTAAACAACAACATTGACAACAACAATAACAACATTAACGACAACAACATTGACAACAACAACAACATTGACAAGAAAAATAGCAGCATTGACAACAACAACAACAACATTAACGACAACAACAAGAATATTGACGACAACAACAATATTGACAACAACAACATTGACAACAACAATGACATTGACGACGACAACAACAACATTAAAAACAACAACAACAGCATTGACAACAACAACATTGACAATAACAACATTGACAACAACAACATTGACAACAACAACATTGACAACAACAACATTGACAACAACAACATTGACAACAACAACATTGACAACAGCAACATTGACAACAACAACAACATTGACAACAACAACAACAACAACAGCAACATTGACAACAACAACATTGACGGCAAGACGAACAACGACGACGACGACGACAACAACAATGATGATAATAATGTGCAGGGGGAGATGGAAGAGAAGGGATCTACTCATCATCAGATGTTATTTAGACACAAATCTCAATAACAGGGCAATTACAGCCCTGATCTTCAGATTTGTGTCTAAATAGCATCTGATGATAAGTAGATTCCCGTCTGTAATAATTAAGAACAGTAATCACAATAGTAATTACAATGGTCATCACAAAATTAATCACAACAGTAATAGTAATAATTACTATTAGTAATAACAACAAGAACAACAGCAACAATACAAAATAAGAATAATAACAACAGCAACAGCAGCAGCAGCAACAACAACAACATCAGCAACAGCAACAGCAACAACAGCAGCAGCAACAGAAACAGCAACAGCAATAGCAACATCAACAACAACAACAGCAACAGCAACAACAGCAGCAGCAACAGAAACAGCAACAGCAATAGCAACAGCAACAACAGCAAGAGCAATAGCAACAGCAACAACAACAACAGCAAGAGCAATAGCAACAGCAATAGCAGCAACAACAACAACAGCAACAACAACAACAACAGCAGCAGCAACAGCAACAACAATAATAATAATAATAATGATAATCAGACCTACGTGATTTAAAGGGTTAGTTGAGGGGTCAAGCAAGTCTATGTTATATGAAAGAGAACTTTAAAGAAACAAAATAGTAAAAAAGCATTCAAAAATCTTATTCCCTTAAGAATCTTAAAGTTTGATATCATTTGCGTAGAAACGACTGAAATCAGACTAGTTGTGGTGTGATAGCCTCAGATTCATCAAAGTCTTGTAATTTATTTATATCATACTTTGTCCTGCCATTTTGTGGCTTAAAAATCATGTCATAAAAGTAGTACAACTGAATCTACGAAGGGTATTTTTAATATACCACCTGAAGAAAGTGAGGGGGAAAGATGAATTAGAAAGTGAAAATAATGAATGAAATTTCTTTAAAATACATTTATTGTTAAGAATGTGAGGATGAAGACACTAACTTCACAATAATCATTTCTACACAAATAAGACGGGAGCTTTAAACTTAAATATCTCCTTAACGGAATACGATTTTTAAACGCTTTCTTCACCATTTTGTTTCTTTTGAAGTCCTCCTTCATATAAGATGGATATGCTTGACCACTGAAGTAATCTTTTCACCAGAATGGTAAATACCTCATGGTTCGCATGCCCATGCAAGTTGACACATGTTATGCTATGACTGTATGATAGAAACTTGAGGATCTCTGAAGAATTTTGGGAAATAAAATCATCTTACAATTATCTTCGAAGGAAATATCAAATGTTTTGTAGACTTTTTAAAGAAACTGGTCTTTAACCTGTTTTAAGAGTCTCTGAAAAACTTGGCCGGATGAAATCGCCATTACATAGGTTCGAATTATGCTTCGCATACTCACCAAATATCCCCTAGACTTAACAAAAAAGGCGCCCTCACATTTCGACCCAGAGCACCTTTAACAATTTTTGCAAATTGCAATTGTTTTTAGTCAGGCTGAGGTCCAAAATAAGGAACCAATAGATTTCTCAAATTAGGACATTTTTATGACATGGGCATTGCCATTGTGATAATTTTTAAAGCTTCATGCAGTGTTATAAATTTTAAATTTTATATCCTCTATAAGAAATATCTTTGCCAGGCGAATCTTAAAGATAGACCTGTTTGTTTGTTTATTTGATGAGGGCTTAGAGGCACCACGACAGCAAGGGTTAAATTGTGCCTGAGAGGTTAGATCATTCCAAAGGTAGGAAGGAAAGAAAACAGGAGGAGAATGAGAGAAACACGAAAACTAAAAGCCAGAAAGCTGGAGTCTAGAGAGGAGGTGCATGGGTGAAGAAACAAAGTAGAGAGAAGGGGGTGGGAAAGGAGGACTAAATATGGTTGTAAAGGGAAGCATGATGAAGGAAAGAGATGATTTTATCCGGAGGGTTTTTCTGGAAGAGCTCGATTATTGAGTTGTAAGGAGATAGGGAAACTCTGGAAAGGTTGTACAGGGGGCAAGCAAGGAGAACGTGATGGACTGTGAGGGTGCAATGGCAATTGTTGCAGAGGGGCAGGGGAGCCAATAAGGAGGTGGGAGTGAGTGAGGTGGGTGTTACTTACTCTAAGCTGCTAAGGCGGGTAATGTGAAGGTTGTCGACACGGGAGAGGTTGTGGATGGTGGATTTGATCGAAATGGTGGGCTGAATGGCGTGGGGCTTGTTATTAATGTGGAAGTCCCATGAGGTTTGCCAGCGGACACGAACAAGGAAAGCAATAAGCGGTTTGATGTCAGAAAGGGTTTTGGGAAATAGGATAGTGAAGGGGGTTGAGGAAAAGCTTACCGGCTGCATCAGCCCTTTCATTGCCAGGGATGCCAACATGGCTGGGTATCCAAAAGAAAAGAATACTTTTGCAAAGGAAAATCTATCAGTATAGATGGAGGTGTAGTATGAGAGTTGGTCTTTGATTTGGTTGTGGAGGTTGATGAGGAGGCTAGGGTGGGTTGGGTTTTGTGATGAGTGGAGAGTCTAAGGTGGATATAAGGGAGGGGTGGCCCAGGGATGAAAAGTGCGCCAGGGGAAGGTGCCAAGAGTGGCAGTGTTGATGCCGAGATGGAAGAGGTCTGATTTGATTCGTAAGCAGAAGGGAGGGGATAGGGGTTTAGTCCTATCAAAGAGGGTGGAGAAATTAGGGTACCTTATGAGGTTGTAAACAAGGTTCTGGGTATTGGTGAGGGCTCTAAAAGTATAGGAGAGGCTAAGCTGTCTACACCTTAGCAGAAAGGGGGTTGACTTCAACATGAATGCTGGTGATTGAGGAGGTCCTGTAGGCATCCAGACAAAGCATGAGGGCTTCATTTTGGATGTTGTTGATGTGGTTGAGGTAAAAGTTGTGAGCGACACAATAGACAATATTGCCGTAGTCAAGCTTAGAACGAATGGTGAGTCTGAAGATTTTGAGGAATGCATGGGGGTTTGCACCCCAAGTGGTGTTGGAGAGGATGCGGAGAATGTTGAGGGAGCTGTTGCATTTCTGTTTTAGGTTGGTGATGTGTTGCTTGTAGGAGAGCGTATTGAGCACGTGGTTCGGGCTGGGGTGGAGGTTGTTGAAATGACAGAAGTGCATGCAGACTGCGTATTGCGACGTTTCCGGAAGCCGTTTTTGTGAAGGGAGAGGATTCTGTTGGTCTCAAGGAACCAGTTTAGTCTCTGGTTAATGATCCTTTCCATAATTTTACAGAGACAGCAGGTGAGGGCGATGGGGCCGTAGCTGGAGGGGTCTGTACTGTTCTTCCCCGCTTTAAGGACGGGGGTGATGATAGCTGTCCTCCAGATAGGAGGAAAGGAGTGTGAAGACCAAATGTGGTTGAGGATGGTAAGTAGGGTAGTGGTGGCATTGTTGAGGAGGTGTTTCAGAAACTGTTATATGGGCCCTTGAAGGTGCAGCCAGCGTCGTGGATGGCTTTGTTTAATTCAGAAAGGGTGAGAGGGTGTTGTAGCTCTCGGTGTTGTCAGAGAGAAAGGTGATACTCCGGGTTTCATCGCGAGCTTTTTTGGCTTTAAAAGCATTGAGGTAGTTGGGCGAGGACAAGATGTTGGTAAAAGAGGCGCGAGGTGGTTAAGAGTGTCCTTTTTCGCGGTGAGAAGGTTACCATTCCAGGAGAGATGGGAGATGGGTGACTTGTCCACCCTGGCGTGGAAGCTGTTAGCCATTCTCCAAATCTTCTTAGTGGGGGTGTTGGTGGTGAGAGAAGGGATGAAGTTGTTACAAGTGTTGGTTTTACTGTCCTTGATAGTGCGCCTGGTTTTGGCACGGCTGATGCGAAAGAGGTTGAGGTTGTGGGTGGTCGGGTTAGTTTTAAAGTTTCTGTGGGTCCTTTTCCTGTTCTTGATGGCGGTTTTGCAGTCATAAGTGAACCAAGGGTTGGGGTTGGGGTTGGTTAGGGGATTTGGAGGTTTTGGGAATGGAGCAGATGGCGATGTTGATAAAGATGTTACTAAAGTTTGACATGGGATCCTCACCCTCGAGGAGATGGGGGGGGGGGGGGGAGGAAGCGCAAGTCGCAGATGATTTGGAAAAGGGGCCAGTCGGCCTTCTCGAGGTTCCAATTGGGGGTGTGGTCTGCGAGGGGTTTGAAGGTTGGAGTGAATAAGAAGAGGGTAATGGTAACTACTACAAAGATTAGCATAACCAGCAACAATCAAGGAGGAAGTTGGGGAAACAGATATACAGGTCAATACAGGTGAGGGAGCCTGTGGCAGGGTGAAGGTATGTTGGGGGAGTTAGTGTTGGGGAAGGAGAGGCTGTGCTGTCGAAGAGTGTTTTGGACGAGCTTGCCTCTGGGGGTGGTGGTATTGGAGCCCCACAGGGGGTTGTGGGCGTTGAAGTCACCAAGAAGGATGAAGGGGGAGGGGAGCTGTGAGATGAGGTTGTTAAGGCTGATTGGCTGAATGTTGGCGTTGGGGGGGGGATAGATATTTCAAAGAGTGAAGGTTTTGTTGAGGTAGATAGACATACAGATGTCCTGAAGATCGGTGTTCACATGAACAAGGATGTGTGGGATATCGTGTCTAACGAGAATGGAGACGCCTCCACAGGCCCTGTCGGCGTCCACATGATGTTTATGGTAGCAAGCGAAGTTGTTGAAGGAATAATGGTCAGTGGTTTCAAAAAGGTTTCTTGTAGCCAGAAGACGACCGGGTTGAAGGTGGTAGCCAGTAGGTCAACTTCTTCTGAATTGGCCTCAAGAAGTTCCATTGTATAATGTTGTGGGTGTTATTGTAATTGTTTGTGTTCCACACCATAAGGAGGCAGGGGGTAATCTGCAGGAAGATCTGCTGGGTCTGAGTTGGCTTGTTTTTTCTTTGGATCTGTCCCTGTTTCTTTGGGAGAGGTTGTTTTTGAAAGTTGGACGAGAAGTATGTTTGGTAATCGAAACATCCATATTCTCTTCAGTGTCATAGGTGTGGGTTTGGATGGTGGGCTGTTTATTGATTGTTTTTTGTTGGTCAGTTGTTTAGTGTGTTGGTTTGATGTTTGTTAGCCAGGTTGGCTTAAGTTTGACGTTTGATGACATTAGAGGTGTTGGTGTAGGGAACGGTGGAGTCTTAGAGAAGAAAGGAAGGAAGGTTGGGGAGAGAAGTGGTAGTGGAGGTGGTCTGGGTAATGGGTGTGGTTGGGTTGTTGGCGATGGTAATGGCCTTAGGACTGGGTAAGAATAGCCAGCTGAGGTTGGTTTGGGCATGTGAGTCAGTTGTAGTTGTATTAGGGAGGGGGGGGGGGGGTATATTGGTGTTAGAGGAGACTGCACTCGAGTAGGAAGGTTTGGGGTGGAGGGAAGCGGGGAATTGCTTCCTGGCCTCCGGGTAAGTGAAGTTGGGATTAAGGGTTTTCAGTTTGGTTATCTGCTTTTCCTGAAGCCAGGTGGGACAGTCTTTGAGAAAGGAGGGATGGATGGCTGGGTGAGCACCGTCGCAATTGGTGCAGAGAGGGGTGTTGGTACAGGAGGCGCTGTCATGGTTCGGGGCTCTAGAGTTGTCACAACGTGCTTAACTGCAGCAGGAGTTTTTCCCATTGCCATACCTGGCACTTATGACAACGGAGGGGGTTGGGAATGTAAGGGGCGACTGGGTTGCTCAGGTAGCCGGCAGTGATGTGGGAGGGGAGAGTTGGTATGGCAAAAGTCAGGAAGATGGTATTGGTGGGTCTTTCGGTACCGTCTCTCTTGAGGACGAGACGACGAGCTTCAGTAACGTGTTGGCTGGCAAGTTCCTCAACGAGGTCTCCATCGGTCAAGTAGGCAAGGTATCTAGTTATGCTGACGCCTTTGCTGGAGTTCAGGGAATGGTGGGGTGATTGCAACGTCAATACCAGTATTAGCTAGGGTTTTGGTGGTGAGGAGGGTGATGACTTGAGTGTCCTTGGTACAGTGCACCAGGAGATCGCCGGATCTGAGGGTAGAGACCTTAAGGATAGTACTGACAAGGCCGTGGAGCGCCTTGTGTATGAGAAAAGGGGAAACTCTTTTGAAACTTTCTGGTTTATAGGTGGCCTGTATGATTAGAATTTTGGGGAGTGGGGCTGAAGAAAAGTCAATGGAGGTGGGTTACGGGGAGGGAATGGAGGGTGAAGGTCAAGGCAGAAGCGTTTTGTCATGATGAAAAAAAACCTTTCTTGGCTCCCTTTTGATATGTAAATATGAGGAAATATCAGGGGGAAAAGCTAGGGTTTTTGGCACAAACCAGTCATTTTTAAATTCAAATATTTGTAATAGCATAACTTTGTCGTTGAAATTACAGATTCTAAGAAATAAAATGACACATCGCACAATCTTACATTTTATATGAAAGTTCATCTTTCTGTACATTTTTATCGCAAAATATAAACAAAACGGCTGCTGGACGTCTTTTATCGCAGGTATTTACAGGTTCCTTAAAATAGGACCACTCTCGCACTGTTAGTTAATGTACTTACTGAACGCAATGCTTAGAGAATATCCCCATGGTGCCTGCGTCCAGATTAGACCGTACTTAGGCGCAAACACGTACTCTGCCGTGCCGTTTATGTAGCCTCCTCCAACCCAGGTTGCTATGGAAACAAACAAAAGTTCGATAAATAAATACCAAGATGAACAATAGTCCAGTCCAAACCTCCAAACAGGTGGTTTGAGAGCCTATGCAAACGATGAAATCAAATGATGTTTGAACTATAGTTTACACATTGCAGACGTTACAGTTATAATCTGGTAAGAAAATTAAATTGTGGGATATTTTTATAAAAAATATTTATTCCATTTATTATCAAAATAAAAACTTGTTAGTGTTTATCAGAATTCTGTCGGAAATCTTACACTTATTCTTAACTGTTTCTGATAAATTTATGCAAAGGAAGTAGCAAAAATATGTTACACCCCTGCAAAGAATTCTGATAAATAATTGAAACTCACGCGGTGATATTATCACCGTTTTGGGTGCCCCGTCTTTGACTCCGCCTCCCAGGCGCATTTTCAAAAAAGTGTAGGTAGAGTAAGGGTTAATCAACCCGTAACAAGTGCGCCAATTCAAACATGTTTGCAGCATGGACCCACCGGGTCACTGAAGCAGAACAAGCCTAACTTTGCTGGTGTTTAGAAGATAGGACCCTTCAATAATTAACCCTTACTCTACCACGAGGCGATATTATTGCCGTTTTGGGTACCCCATCTTTGACTCCGCCTCCCAGGCGCATTTAAATAAAATGGTAGAGTAAAGATTAAAGTCACATCATAAATCAGCATGGTGATGCTTAAAAGGATTAGTTCAGGGGTCAAATAAATCCATCTTATATGAAAGAGAACACCAACAGAAACAGAATGGTAAAGAAAGCATCCAAAAATCTGATTCCGGTAAGGAGATATTCAAGTTTAAAGCTTGGTACCATTTGTGTAGAAACGACTGAAATCAGACTAATTGTGACATCACAGCTTCAGATTTCTCAGTCTTTATGCATTCTAACATATTTTGTCCTGCAATTTATGGCTTAAAAACCATTGGATTTGTCAGCAAGTCGTAAAATAGAATCTTGTGTAGGTGATAATTATTTACAACCTGAAGAAAATTTGAAGAAAAATAATTTGAATTCTTAAACAGTTGAATATTCTTTAAAATACTGTAATAATTGTTTGAGAATGTCAGCGCCAACCTTCCATAGTAAGATTTACTACATCAGTCATTTCTACTTAGATAAGACAGATTTTTAAACTTGAATATTTCCTTAAAGGATTAGTTCAGGGGTCAAGCATGTCTATAATATATAAAAGACGACCTAAAAAGAAACTAAATAGTCAAGAAAGCATTAAACAAATCTTATTCCGTTAAGCAGTTAAGGAGATATCTAAGTTTAAAGTTTGGTATCATTTATGTTAAAACGACTGAAATTAGACTAGTTGTGATGTCACAGCCTCAGATTCCTCAGTCTTTATGTATTCTATTATATTTTGTCCTGCGATGGTGTGGCTTAAAAACGGTGGGATATGTCAACAAAGTAGTAAAAATGAATGTACGAAGTGTATTGATAATATAGCACCTGAAAAAAATTTGAGGAAAATAATTCAAATAGTAAAAAATGTAAATAAACTTTTTTTGAAATACATAAACAATTCTTGAGGATAAAGACGCCAATTTTCCATAATAGACTTACTACACCAGTCATTTATACACAGATAAGACAAAGGCTTAAAACTTGAATATCACCTTAACGGAATATGATTTTTGAATGCTTTCTTTACCATTTTGTTTATTTCAAATTCTCTTTTCATATAAGATAGACTTGCTGGACCCTTGAAGCTTTTACGGCATAAAATATTGAAGTAGTTTCTTCACCATTCTGTTTCTCTTAAAGTCCTTTTATCATACAAGATACCCTTGCTTAACCACTGAACTTATCCTTTAAGTTGCCTCAGCACAAATAAGGTTAGAGAAACAGGTGTTAAAATTTAAAATTGATACCATTTTTAAAGGTTTTTTATGGACAAGTAGACAGTGGCGCTGTCAGGATTTTGATATTGTGGGGAGGGAGGGGAGGGGCAAGAGAGGTGAAGATTT